>PYAF01001395.1:17600-42470 GCA_007407185.1 Glycine tomentella | reverse complement strand
TTTGTGACACAAAACTGTAGAATAAAATTTCTACAAATTTTAGAAGATGACAACTTTGAGGCTTTATTCAAGAAAACTCAAGCATCAGAAAAATATGGAAAAATGATACATGAAATCTATAGAATTTTCTCTTAATTATAGGATGAATAGACCTATTTAATAAAATGGTTTAGTAATTTTGATGGTCAGAAGAAGTATAACCCAATCAAAATCAAGATAAAGATGCAGTCTAGAATGAAAGGATTATGTATTGCCCTGTATAAGACTGCTTGGGATTAATTTAAACTATCATTGGGATAAATTCTTAGGAACATCTAGAATTCTAATATTCAAAATTTTATTTAGATAAAAGAATTCAAATTAAATTGGAATTCTTTTTAAGAAAATGCCATATTGAAACTAGATTTTTATTCATCATAAAAAATGACCACATGTGGCATGAAAGAAAGAAAAATTGGTATTCCTTCCCTTTAGATTGGTCCTTCACGTGAGAAAACATGTAGAAGAGGCAAGAAACTTCATGATAATCCACTTGGAAAGAAAGCCACATGATATAAACAAGTGGCATGACACTTGTATGGCATGGATGCAAGGTAACATAAAAATCAAGCCAAGATTTCTCTACACTCTTCCATCTTGCACGTGGACATCTATAGACATTATTTCAACAATCCCAACGGTCAAAAGTTATATATGTGAGATAGTAGTGTGCCCTTAAAATTTTAAAGAGATCTAACGATTAACGAATCCAGAATCACTATTTTACTAAAACGGGTTTTGGGGTAAAGGAAAAACACGAAATCTTCTTAAAATCAAGCCACTCCACAAAAATGCAAGAGAAATGGAGAAACTTCAAGAGCTTGGACACTTGGATGATGGAGAATTAAGAGCCTTTATGATTTGGACAAGTGTAGGGACACTTGTAAAGGGGTGGACAAGTGGAAAAATAAGCCATTATGGTATAGGAGATATTTTTCCATAAAGTGAATCCTAAACCACTATATAAAGGGAGGTGGTGGACCTAAAACACAAGCCATTCTCAAGGAATTCTCCTACCCTCATTCACATGACCACTCTCTCCCTACACCATCTTCATTTCATCTTTCTCTTATAAAGCTTGAATCAAGTAAGAAAAACAAATCCATCACTTTGAAAGAATTTTCGTGAGAAACCTAACAACCTTAGGAAGAGTTATTGTCAAGCTTAGTAGAAGGATATCAAGGCTTCCTCTCTAAGAGGATTTTCCAAGGAAGGAAGGAAGGAAGGAAGGAAGTCATCTATCCATTCAATTGCAAGGTTCAAAATCCCTTGAGGTAGGTGAAGTTGAAACTCTAGTTAATCAATGAGTTGGATTAATTTACATGCTAAATTATGGTTGTTATTTAGGCTTGAATTTCGTGCTATTTGAAGGTTATTATTTGATGAGAATATGTTGAATTAATTCATAAGATAGGTTATGATTTATACCCATCAATATTAGTGAAGTATGGAAGTCTATTTGATGATCTTTTGATGTGATTTTAATGATACTTTGGACTGTCTGTTTATATTTTTATAGACATGTTTTGATTTAATTTTTAAAGAAGAGGATGAATGGTGTGGAGTTGAATGGTTAAAATACTTGATGATTTGAGTTTGAGGATTAATTAGTGTGGTGGTAGGTGAAAGGAGAATTAAGATGTATACTAGATGTGAACCTTTGCTTGTAAAGGTTTAAAAGAATTAGATATTATTTATATTGAGGATTATTAGTTAGACTACTAACATAATTTTTCTGTAGTTAAGATTATTCTCTGGTTATGCATAAGTTTGGTAATAATCTTAATTAAGGTATGGTGGTGTAACCATACTTATAAAAGCTTATTGGATAAAATATGGTGGTGTAACCATACTTATGATATATATGATGATATGATCTGTGTTTTACTTATGCATTTGATTTTTCATATGCATGATTTATGTGATTAAGATAGGTGGATTCATGTTTCCATGTTCCAAGTCCAGTATGAGGCTTTGGGGAAACAAAATCTAATGCTACATACAGTACGATATGTAGTACCCATGGGCAAGGATATATGGCAAAATTCATGCATGTTTGCGTAAGACTATAGCAGCGACCACGCTCAGCGTGGCCACATACAGTACGATATGTGGGAGCCATTTGCCCTGAGATAGTTCATCTCATGCATTCATATAGTTTGCATATTGCTTGTGTATGCGTTTGATTTTTTTATGATTTTACTAACCTAATAATAGGGTCGGGATTTAGCTTTGCCTACTGAGAAATTTATTTCTCACCCGAATTGTTTCATGTTTTTTTTTTAGATGGCAATGATGGATAGGTTCCGTGAAGCCTTGGAGTAGTGAAGAAATATAAACGAAATTATGTAATAAGTTGGATTTTGAGAAAGTAGTGTACTTGTATTATCTAAACTTTTGTATCAGAGACATTGGCTATGTATACGAGTAGCAAATCCTTTGCAAATTTTACGCTTTAAAATCTTTACTATTATTCATTTTTTTAGAAAATTTATCTTTAAGTAAGAATAAAATTAATAAAGAATAAGTAGAAATTTAGGTCGTTACACGTATCGTGTTATCGTTGCAAGTTACAAAATTTATAAAGTTCGTCTCGACAGGGATTTGAGTTCACGTTAGTTAATTTAAATGATTCTATCAGTTCAATAATTTATGTATAGAAGGTTTTAAATGAAAGTTCATTTTGTTTGATGATGTAGTGTAAAACAAAGATAAAAACTACGAAAATAAACAAATGAGTTTAAGTCAAGGAAAACGTAGGATTGAATTTCGTCTTACTTACCCCTTCAATTAATTTTACCTATACATTATCTTTCTATTCTTATTGTCGCACGCTTTGAGTAACCCTAATTTGATTCCTCGTATTTTAAGGTCCTAAGGATATTTTATGAAATATCGATTCCTCGCATATTAAATAAATTACCCTAGCATTAAGATCCTAATCGCGCGTTTAATACGATCAAAACGTTATGCCCTATTCCTAGCAACGTAACGTGATGAGTGAAATCATTTGGTTCAAACCCTAAATTTACTTTCCAGTCGCCTTTAGAGTTTAAATTCGTGAAACTAGTGATCACTTAGAATCACACATTAAGCATAGAATGAAGTCACCAATAAGAAATAGAATAATGCATAGATAGAAATTAAAAGAGTATAGGGATAAGAAGAGTACGTCCAATCCTTAGAGAGTTTAGGTGTTCATCGGAAGAGCTTCCTCAAGAGAATGACTGACGAAGCAACTTGTCATCGATCCTCTTTTCGGCAGAGTCTCCACTACAAAACTCACTTTTCTCACTTCCCTAACTCTCTACTATAACCTAAGAAGGATTCCTAAGCTTAAAACAGGAATTTAGAAGCTAATTTGGTGCCAATGAACATGCCAAAACTCCAAAATCCGTGGGCTATTTATAGGATTTCCCTCCTGCCTGCTTCACTCGCCCAGGCGGCCAATTCCTTCATGTTTTGCTCGCCTAGGCGAGCTTAACATATCTTTTTGGAACTTGTAGCTCGCCTGGGCGAGCCAAATACACATGGTTTGGTCGCCTGGGCGAGCTTATCCTTAATGCTGAAGAAATCATCTTGGGCTTTGACTGTTGCTGGGCTTGGATTGCTTATAAAACTTCAATGTTTACTTTGATCACCCCTTTTTTTCTTGGCTTTATATGCTCGAAACTTTGGAATTTTCAAAGCTATCAAAATGCATCATTAATTTGGACGAATCTTCTCAAAACATGAAATCATAACTTAACTAAATATAACATACCATTTGACTAGGTTTTTAGGGTTAGTTTGTCAATAGTTTTAATCAAAACAACGGATAAGTTCCTTCCTGGAAGTTCTATTTTTACTAAAATGTGGCACTTATCAACTCCCCCCAACCTAGAATATTGCTTGTCCCCAAGCAAAGGTAATAATATCATGCTTTGGAAAGAATCAATTTTTCAGCCTGATAAGAACAAGATTTTCAAAAGTAGTTAACCTTGAGAATTTTGAAGGTACAAAAAGATGGAATTTCATGAAATCAAATAAGATTAAAAAGTCAATGTACATTTCATTTCTAAAGAACCTCAGAGGAAACATTTGACTGATTTAAGCAGAGGAAAACCTCTCAATTAGGTGTTTAATGCTCCCAGGTAAGCGTTTTACTATCAATTCCATCACTGATATCTCATAGATCAAATTTGCAAGTCATTTCCCATCAAATTATAGTTCATAATCATCATGGATATTGAGGGCTTTTTTATGGGGGGGCTGGCTAGAAAAGAATTTATGGTTTTTCTAGATATTCAAAAATTACCTTTAAGAATAGGAGAGCAAACAAAGATTAGAAAAACCATGCTATCATCACTTCATATTTCTTTTTCCTTTTTCTACCAAGATATCCATTTTTCTCATATCGTTCTTTTTCTATTCACCCAAAACATAAGAAATTTTCTTTCCTTTTTCTCTCTTTCTTTTCTTTTTCTTTCTTTTCTTTTCTTTCTTTCTCTTTTCTTTAGCTTTAGAGTCACCTGAATAGCCACATTTTTAAGCAAAGTCTTTTTCATCATATCATCTACCCAACTGATAAAAATTTTCAACAAAATCTTTCCTTGCTCTCCTAACCTAAGGTAAGGTGGGAAATTCTTATTCTAGGTTAGGGTGCCAACAAAATATTAAGTGTTTGGCTCAAAAGGCTTTGCAAAGGATAAATCATTATATATTGGGGTAGCTTTTTGGCCAGTGGTTTAAATGATGTTTAACAAGAAAGAAGGCCTAAATCATGTCCATGAATCATATGTTATGACAATTAGAAACTTATGCAAAATTAACTATAATTCATATCAGTGAGGACTCTCAGCATATAATTTCTGTTTGGATGCACACACACTTACTAGGCTTAAAAGTCTGTTTTCATGTTCAGATCAAATCAATGTTTCCCACTGATGTTGTTTATCAATTTCATGTAAAAAAAATTTGCCTTCATTTGATTTTTCTGAAAAACCATTTATTTTGTTTTTCGTTTCTCATGGTTTCCTACAAAAGTTTATTTTTGTTGTGTTTTGATCTAAAGATAAGTTTCCAAAAATTTTGTTGATTCTTTTCAAAACATAATATATTTCAAGAAAAATTTCCATTTTTATGCCCCCAAAAAGAATTTATGTTCCAAGTCACTGTTTGTATTTACAAAATGATTTTTATAAGCAAAAAGTATGTGGATTCTTTCAAAAAGAAGAAGTTCCTTGTGCACAATACCAAAAATATTTTCCTAAATGTGCACCGCTACAACACTAAACTTATGTATGTACTAAAAGCAAAATAATAATAATAATGCAGCTAAAATATCTCAACAGACGAGAATCAAATATAAGCAAAGTATTTATGAAACGAAATTACGTAAATAAAGTAAAGTAAAGTGACTGAAAGTACTCAAAAGTAGTAAAGAAAGCAAAAAATAAATCAAAAGTAGTGTTGAGGAGGGCGACCATGTGTTTCTGAGGCTGTCTCCAGTTACTGGTGTTGGACGGGCATTGGGCGTGAGGAAGCTTAGCCCTAGATTCATTGGTCCTTACCAGATACTTCAGAAAGTAGGATCAGTGGCTTATAGGCTAGCTTTACCTCCCCAGTTGTCAGGATTACATGATGTGTTCCACGTGTCGCAGCTTAGAAGATATGTATCAGATCCTTCACACGTGATGGAGCCTGACACTGTTCAGATCAAAGAGAATCTGACTTGCCCTACACGACCGGTGAAGATTTTGGACCGCACAGAGAAGAAGATCAGGAGTAAGACCATTCCTATCATCAAAGTTCAGTGGGATGGCAGATCACCTGAGGAAGCAACTTGGGAACGAGAATAGGAGATGTTACAACTGTATCCCAAGTTATGTGCCAGGTATGATCTTAAATTTTGCGGACAAAATTCTTAAAAGGGGGGGTGTAATGTAATACCTTGAATTTTAAGCATGGGATTAAGCCTAGTGATTAGGGATAATAACCATGCTTTGGGTTCCAAGAGAAGCTTGAAAGAAGAGTTTAGAGGCAGATTTGGCCATCTCGCGCGATCCGTGTAGGGTGTGGCGCGATCCGCGTGGGAAGCCTGAATCAGAGCTATGTCTTCGACCATCTCACGCGATCAGCGTGGTTCTGGCGCTAACCGCGTGGATGGTTCGAATAGTGGCGCTGTTCGCGTGGATGTGGCGCTGACCGCGCGGGAGGTTCGAAAGGATGGCGCGATCAGCATGGGATATGGCGCGATCCGCGTGGAATGTTAGAATCAGAGCAATGCTTTCGAACAGCTAGCGCGATCTGCGTGGATATGGCGCGACCAGCATGGGAGGTTCGAACATATGGCGCGATCCGCGTGAGGTATGGCACGATCCGCGTGGAGGTTGAATCAGGGTTGTGCTTTCGTCCAGTTCGCGCGATCAGCGCGAGACATGGCGCGATCCGCGCGAGACTTTCGGGCCAGCCTTATATTAGCTCATTCTGGACGCGAAAAAGAGGAGAGAAAAGGCTTCTTCTTCCTCCTCCAGCCCTAACCTCCATTAGAGACTGGTTCAAGCTTACTAGGGCCCTATTTCTTGCTTTAGATACCTTCCTCTAGCCTTTTCTTGTGAGAAAACACTTTGGGAAGCTTGAATCATTCAATTATTCTCTTTGAAAACCCCTTTTGAGTGAATTTTTGAATCTCCAGAGAAAAGCTCAGAGAACTTGAGAGTGGCTGAGACCCACTACGTGGAAAGGACACCAGAGCTCGAGAAGGTTATCCTTGGGTCTTCTTTGTCATCTTTGAGGTAAGAAACTCAAGTTTCTCAGTTTGAGTTTGATTTTGATTTCGGGGAGGGGGGGGGGTTCTCATGAATAGTGACCCATATGAGCTGGGGTTAGAATTAGCCCAAGGTCCTGTAGAGAATTGTGTTCAGGGGGTTGTTTTGATAAAGCTAGAGCCTTCAGAAATCATTATTGATGAAGTTTGATTTTGGCTCTGTGTTATGTATGAGTAAAGAAAAGATTGGTTTATTGGCTGATATGAACGTTAGAGCAGTTGATAAAGTAGCTCATGGGATAACATAGATGATGTTTTTGAGCGGTATTGGTTATTTTGGGAAGCTTGAAATTGAGAACGCTAAAGCAAGGATGTACCTTATGTTAGCCTGAGCAGAGTCTTGGGAGAGGCTCTGTAGCCTTGGTTAGGCTGAGTAGGATCCTTTTGAGGGTCTGAGAATCACTTGTGAAGTGATTGAGGGTGTGTTATGCAGAAGGATTATAGTTTCCTTTTGTTCTAACGGCTAGAACCGTATTTGATGAGTTATATATTTGATCTTATGTAGGACGTGAGCTTGATAGTTCCAGTGGTGGTGACCACGAGACCGGGAGAGCCGGTGCTTTGCCTAGAGCAAGTAAGCTCTTAGTTCTTGTATGTGTGTCCTTTGCTGTGTTCCACCATGCACCAAATGGGGTGATGGTTCTGATGTGATTGATTAATGGATTGTATTCTGTACCCTGTGATGGGAATTGATGTGTATGGCTATGAACTCTTTGGCTTAGGACATGCTTGGTTGAAATATGAGATTTGAATGTGAATTCTGTGTATGAATTGAATCCTATGGTAGTAGGATAGATGACTTGAGATTGAGAAAGACCTGTTGAGAGATGTTCCTGTGATATAGATGTAGCCTCCCGAATGGAGACGTTCCTATATACACAGAGGTAGCCTCTTCAGGCAATTATGTTGAGATAAATGATGGGATGTGCCTGTGATATATAGATGTAGCCTCTTGAGTAGAGATGTTCCTATATACACAGATGTAGCCTCATTAGATGGAGATGTGCCTGTTATATAGAGGTAGCCTCTTGATTGAGATGTTCCTATATATACAGATGAAGCCTTCGATAGATATACTGAGATCCAGGCATGAGATGTCCTTAGTATATAGAGGTAGCCTCCCTGGGTGGAGATGTTCCTATATACATAGATGTAGCCTCTGCCGAATAATAGTGTAATGATGTTTAATGAAGGGGGTATGAGATCCCTGCTTGCCTGATGAATGGTTGAGAAATGTTCTGATATTGAATCTGACAATGGCTGATTGATATATATTATTTCTATGTATATGCCTGAGAGTGAACCAGGGGAAGGAAATACCTTCAAGGGCCCTGAGTTTACTGGGATTTTATATCTCACCCCTTGTGTGGGGCTTATGTTTTGCAGGTGATTCCTCAGGAGGAGCAGATAGATCCCAAGGCAAGAAGCCTATGCAGGGATAGTTGCTGTTTATAAACCTTAGGCTTAGATGACATGAGCAGCATGTGGCTCTGCTTTTTTTTTTTTTTTTTGTATTTTGCCTTTGGTTTGGTTTTGTTGTACCCTGAGGGGAGATATATGTACAGTTTTGTACCTAAACATAGATTTTGTGTATATTCACCATATTATATTGTACAGTGGTTACATTGATGACATTTGATGATGTCATTCTTAGTTTGTGCTTCCAAACTGCTTAAACTCTGATGATTATATGTGTGACTGTGGAGTAATGTTTGGTAATGACCCTGATGACCAAATGGGGTGTTACATATACAGATAAGTCTGATATAATACATACAGATATAAGTTCCAGTACATAGTTCACATAACTAAAATATTACAAACATAACAAAGTATCTGCCACAAAACATCTTCCAAACATCTTCCACAAAATCCATCAGCTTGCTAGTCTTTTACTGTTCCTCTGCTCGCTCAAATAAAATTTGAGGTCATAGCAGGTGTCAACCACAGACACAAAGTACAGGGTAAGTTTATGATAAACATAATTCAAGTCACAAAATATATACAGAAAGTCATCAAAGAATATACAGAAAGTCATCATAACATCATCAAAATATGATGCATGCTTATCTTCTTTATATGATGCATGATTCTCTCAAATTCTCATCATTTGGTACCATAGTCAAGATAGCCCCAATCACTGGTCCAGACCTTGCACGATCAGTCAGGGTGTCACAGTGGTGCACAGGAAAAGTCACCTACACTACATGTGATCATCATGGGTGGCGTGAGTTCCCCACTGCCGAAGCACCCCCCAGCTCAGACTCCTCATTGTCTGAACGCTCATACTCAGTTCCTCTAACTATCTGACACACCTCCTTTTGAGGTAAATAACACGGACTAGCCCCCGCCAGGCTTATGCATATGAAACATGCATGAATGATTCTCTTTTATCTCATATTTATTCTTACTATTAATCTTCAATTTAAATCTCTTATGCTTAAACTTTCAACATGAATCTAGTATAGAGGTCAATAAGATGAACATGTTCAAAGATTCATAAGAACTCATGAAAGTCGTAAAAATTCATAAAACACTCAACAACACAAGAATCCCAACTATTTATTCACACCAAGCACACTTAAACATATTTCATTTCTTTGCAACATTTTATCAAACACATGGTGGGCAAGCTTTATTTCATAGAAATAGAAGGAATACTTTAAATAAAGCAACACTTAAACTATATTTAGCATAAACCTCCCTATACATACTTATTCAACACTAGTAACACTTAAATTACCTTTACTATAAAACTTCCCTATACGTACCTTATAGTCTCCTATGAAACTTGTCTTCCTCTTCTTACCAAGCTTTGACAAACTTCTTCCTAAAGCTTCCTATCTTCTACGAAATTCTTCAAGGAAGTGGGATTTTTCTTCTACTTGATTTAGGCTTAGAAAAGAGAAGGATGAAAATGAAATGGAAGGGATACAAGGGAGGGTTTCACGTGAGCGAGAGAGGTGTAGGAAGTGTCTTGAGAAATGAATTCCATTTAAAGCCGCATCCCTTTATATAGTAGTTGGAAACTAAAAAATCTCCTAAGCCATCATTACCTTACTTTACACTTGGCTAAATTGTGAAGGCTCTTAATTCTCAACCATCCAAGTGTCCAAGCTCTTGAAGGTTCTCCTTCCTTCTTGTATTTTCATGGAGTAGCTTGCCAAGGAAGATTTTTATGCTTTTCTTTCACTCTTGAGTTTATCCCAAAACCCATTTTAGTAAAATTCTAATTATGGATTTGTTAACCGTTGGATCTCTTAAAAATTTTAAAAGTATACTACTATCCCACATATGTAACTTTTGACTGTTGGGATTGTTGAAATAATGTCTAGAACTGTCCACGTGTTCTGCCAAAGGAGACAAGATAAGATTTTTGCTTTCTTTGCATCCATGCCATACAAGTGTCCTAACACTTGTATTCATCACATGGCTTACCTCTACAAGTGGCTTTCATGAATCTTCTTTCCTATTCTACACCATTTTCATGAACTTTAAACCTAGGGGTGTGAATATAAATTTCCTTCTTTTTATACCATTGGATGCTTAAGAAAAACCTAATTCCACTTATGGTTTTCTGTCGCAAACTATTATGATAATCTGTTATCTAAGAGTATTCTGTATTTCCATCAAGTTCTCACAGAATCCCTAAGAATATCTGATCATTTCTGGCCTGAAGGGCATTATGGTAAATTCATCCTTCATCTCAGGGGCATAATTGTCATTTTCATCGTAAAAATATCTATTCAAAATATCTAAGGGTGTTCTTGTCATTTCCAAAATATCCAAGGGCATTTATGTAAGTTTCCATTCTAAAATATCTTTCTAAAATAAATAGGGGCTTTTTTGTAATTTTCAAAAATATCCAGTGGCATTATTGTCATTTTAACCTCAAGGGCATTTCTGTCATTTCTAATTTACGATAAGGGTAATATGGTCATTTTCCCCCAAACATTTTTGTAATGCCTATTATTAACCTTTCACCCAAATAATTTGAACATAGACCATTAATTCTCCAATAACCTAAGACTTGCATAAATATTTGACTATAGTTCTGAAATTTTGGGGTGTTACACAGAGTATAGTCATAGAAGCTCTCGTTCAGCTGCATCTAGCCTCTGAAGTTTGCAGCTTGTTGATCCGCCATATGCTGCATGTATGTGTTCATTTGGAGTTCCATTCTCTGCAGATGGGCAGAAATGGACTCCAAAGAAACTGGCTCTGGAGACTGCTACTGTTGGACATGTCTAGCTAAACAGTATTTTTCAATAAAGCATGGTTAATAGGCGGTCTGATTGTCCTAGAGGGATGTACTTGGGATTCCATATAGTTGGCATAAACCGGTAATCAACGCAGGAAATCCAAGTGCCCTATTGGCTCTTTCGGGGTTAAGTGGATGCCTAGGTGGCTCTAAGATTACAAACTGGTGAATTGCATCAGAAATTATTTGAGCCACATCAATGCTAAGCTGAGTCATACAACTGAAGGCTAGTTGACATTTAAGCATAGGAAGGTCAGAGTTATGGTCATAGGCATAATGTTACTTAGCAAAAAGGTCATCCATATTTGGGTAAGGGTAGTCATATTTGTGCGCATTAATCTTACCCTATTACCTGCGATGTTTCGTGCAAAGTCACATCCTGGTATGCACAAGAGTTGGATCATAGCCTCTTCATCGAAATTATTACGCCTAGCCATATAATCACAAAGATGTCCTTCCTGTAGAACTAGTGGATTTCCTAGAAACTGATTTATGGCATCAGAATCATATGGAATCTGTTGTCCCCTGACAAATGAATGCTTATCAAACAGTGCTCCCTCTAATGGCCACACATTGGCATAGAATTCCAGGACAATTTCAGGATCGAATTTCTGCAACGGAGTGGCCAGTGGTCCCCATCTACGCCTATCGAGCAGCGGTAAAGTCTGGATATTCGTCATCCATGAGCTGAACTCATCTTTCCTTGAGGAATGACCAGTTTTTGATGGCTTCAAATCTTAACTGGTGCTCTTTGCTTCTAAACTTTTGCTAATCATAGATAAAATCCTCAGGTGGAGGTGCACTGGAGCCTTCATTGCGAGATCTTTTAGCCTGTAATTTTTTAGGAGCCATCTGAAATGACAACTAAAAAACAGATTTAGCATTTAACAAGCATGGTGTTTTTTAGGGATGGCAAAACGGGATTGGCCCGCTGGGCCGACCCGCTTAGCCTGCAAAAAATGCGGGCTGGGTTAATAATATCAACCTGCAAATCAAAAGCGGGCCGGGCTGGCCTGCCCCGCAAAATTGCGGGCCAAAAGCGGGGTGGGAAGGGCCAGCCCGCTGGGCCTATATTATTTAAATATTAAATATTAAAATTAAATAAATATATTTAACATATTTTGAAATAGGTATATTCTTTAAATTTATACTCTTTTGCACTCTCATAATTAACTTCTAAATTTTAATATTAAAATGATTATGATAATGATACTTTCAAATAGTCTTTTATTACTAGCATATTACACTTTTGGACAGTTTATAACCATAAATTTCATTTACAAATGGTGTAATTTTGTGAATTATCACATGACATCATTTATTTGGCATTAATTTTAAATTATTTATTTTTATTTAACTTTGTGCTTTTTTAATTATCATATTTGTATTTTTTTTATAATTTTTTTGTATTTTATTTTTTAAATTGACTTTTTTAATTTTTTTTTATTTTTTATGCGGGCTGGTCCGCATTAAAGCGGGGTGGGCTAGCATTTGTAGCCCACTTTCCAAAAGCGGGCCGGGCCATTTTTTTGCGGGCTGGCCCGTTTGCCATCCCTAGTGTTTTTAGTGAATAGATAGGTGGTAGCCTATGTAATATCAAAATACTTACAAAATGGCAAAACTTCCTATTTTCCTAATGCATAATTTGATCAAGCATTTCAGTCCATGCACTCCTTTTTAATCATGTACATGAAATAACACTAAATGCTGGATTTTTTTTCTAACCTACAGTGTTGTCATTTTTAGTGACATTGCATTATGGGCTCAAGATAACAAGTCATGCACATACACAAAAAGAAAAAAGTGACGACTCTATTTGAATGCTAGGCCTAAGTCATGATCAATGGCATATGTGGAAATTGTTTAGGACAAGCATGGAACATGTTTCGTGCATGAGCAATGTACCAATTACAAGCTGAGTTTATTGTGGCAAATCACCAAACACTTGGTGTGCACACAATTTTGTGCATGGAAATGGTCATGTTGGCACATATTTACACCTTTGCAAAGAAATAAGAGGAGGATCAGACCAATTGAATATGTACAGCAAAACATTTGAGCACAATAGAACAATCAATTTAAAGATTTCTAACCTAAGTCACATTTTGAGAATAAAAACACAAGCAAGTATGTATATACAAGAGTGTAATGGAGAGGGATAGTGTTCATAAATTTAATTGATGCATGAGAGGGATACTTACGTGGGAAGAGCAAGAAGAAAAACCAAGAAATGGAGAAGTTGCAGTAGCCTGGGCGAGCTTGGGAGAGATGGAAGAAAAGCACAACAAAATAAAGAGTGAAATGGTGAAAGTGAATTTGAAAAATTTTGGGTTTTACCTTGCTGTTTGGTGGCCTTCTGTCGTATGCTCGCCCAGGCAGCCATTTTGCACATGCTTAGCTCGCTTGGGCGAGTTAAACCCAATTTTTTTTTTGAAATTAAAATTTAAAATTAAAAAGTAGAATTAAGATGTTTACGTTATAATATATTTAAAGTTCTACTACTTATATTTTAATCCTATATTTACTAAATTATAAAAAGCATAAAAAATTAAAAATTTACTAGGTTGCCTCCTAGTAGCGCTTCTTTTACGTCGTTTTAGCTGGACGAGTTTGCAGCTCAAGCTTCTTGCAATTGTACCACAGTGGTGAGCCTTTCAACATCACCACCCAGATAAGGCTTGAGTCTGCTACCATTCACTGTCCAAGTTCTCTTTGTGGTTGGGTCCTCAAGAGTCACAGCTCCATGTGACATTACTTCCTTTATGGTGAAAGGTCCGGATCACTTAGACTTCAGCTTACCTAGAAACAATCTTAATCGAGAATTAAACAACAAAACATGTTGTCCAGGATGAAAATTCCTTTTCAAAAGTTTTTGATCATGATAAATTTTGACTTTTTCCTTATAAAGTTTGGAATTTTCATATGCTGAGAGTCTTAGTTCCTCCAATTTGTGCAGTTGTAGCTTTCTTTTTTCACCTGCAAGATTAGAATCAAAGTTAAAGAATTTTAAAGCCTAGAAAGCTTTGTGTTCCAGTTCAACAGGTAAATGGCAAGATTTGCCATAAACTAGCTGAAAAGGCGTGAGCCCTGTAGGTGCTTTAAATGTTGTCCTGTATGCCCAAAGAGCTTCATCAAGTTTCTGGGACCAATCTTTTCTAGACTGGGCAACTGTCTTTTCTAGAATTCTTTTGATTTCTCTATTTGACACTTCAACTTGCCCATTGGTCTGCGGGTGATAAGGTGAAGCTACTTTATGTCGAACACCATAATGTTGCAGAACCTTTTGAAGTTGAGCGTTACAAAAATGAGATCCTCCGTCACTGATTAATACACGAGGTGTTCCAAATCTGGAGAAGATGTTTCTTTTCAAGAAGCGAATAACTGTTTTTGAGTCAGCTTTCTGTGCAGCTGTTGCTTCTACCCACTTAGTCACATAATCCACCGCTAACAAAATATATTCATTTGAGTACGATGATGGAAATGGACCAATAAAATCTATTTCCCAACAATCAAATGCTTCGAATTCCAGAATATTTTGTAGAGGCATTTAATTTCTTTTAGAGATTCCACCTGTCCTCTAGTAATTATCACATCTTTGCACATATTCATGGGCATCTTTGAATAGTGTAGGTCAATAAAAGCCTGCTTGCAGGACCTTTGCAGCAGTCCTTTCTCCATTGTAATGTCCTCCGTATGGTGAATTGTGACAATGCCATAGAATGTTCCTTGCCTCCCCCTGGGTCACACATCTCCTCAAAAGGTTATCTACTCCAATTTTGAAGAGGTAAGGATCTTCCCACACAAAATATCTGGCATCTCTAAGAAACTTCTTCTTCTGGTGACAAGTATAATCTTTAGGAATTGCACCAACTGCCTTAAAGTTAGCCATTTCTGCAAACCATGGCCTTTCTGAGATGTGGAAGAGCTTCTCATCGGGGAATTCTTCTTGAATTTCTGGATCTTGGGTGGCTATTTCTTCACTAGTGAGTCTAGATAAATGATCAGCTACATAATTTTCACACCCTTTCTTATCCTTTATTTCTAAATCAAATTCCTGCAGAAGTAAAACCCATCGGATAAGTCTGGGCTTAGAATCAGATTTAACTAATAAGTATTTTATTCAGCATGATCTGTATAAATAACCACCTTTGTAATATCACTAAATTTAATTAAGGTAATTTGGGTGATATTTACGTAATTAAACGGATTTAAGAAAGTAAGGGCATTTTGGTCTTTGTCGGAGGTACGGGTGTAGTTAATAATTGCTGGACGCACCCCTATTTCTTGTTAAAAAGGAGCAGATTACGTTATGTGCCATTTGCTTCTTCTCTTTTCTTCTTCTTTGGTTTCTTCTCCACTCCCAAGCTTTCTTCTTGCCACTTCCACTTGTTTAGTGGTTGAAATCACAAAGCAAGCAAGGAAGAAAGCTATTTTCCTTGTTCTTTGTTGCTTTTGAGTTTGGGTGTTGGTGATTTGACGAGAAGAGTGGGTTTTGAATCTGCCCATTTTCGTTTGGCGCCGCTGAACCGCGATTGGAAGCCACAGAGTGCTGGTATACCCTCCATTTTGGTCTATTGAACTCTAAGGTTTGAAATCTCCTCCTATTTCTCCTTGATTCTTGAGGTTAGGGTTAGGGTTTGGAGTGAGATTGATGAATGTTGAGTTGTCAGAGGGTGAGACATTTTTGAAGTATGATTTGGAGTGTGTAGAAGTTGATTTTAAGTTGAAATGGTGTTCCATGCATAAATCATGCATGCATGTTCATGACAGCCAAGAACACCTATTTGGGCAGTTCTGATGTTTTGCCCATAGCAGGAGCGGCCTCAGGGCGGGAGGCCCCAGTAGAGACAATGACTGCTTAGCCGTGCGGCAGCAGGGAGAGCTGGGTGGCTCAGATGTATTTTGATGATGTTTTGTACCCCTGTAGAGGGAATATATGTGTGTGTGCACATATATTATGCTTCGTTCATGCTATGTATGCCCTCGTGTGAGGAAAGATCTTTGAGATCAAGGCGATGTATGTCTATTCTTTTGTATAGACACTTCGAGTGTCAGATGATGTATATGTACATGACCAGTTATGTCATGTAATAACGTTTCCTATTATATCTGTTGAGATAGTTGTGTTATCTGCCTATGGTTATGTTTATATGTTTCTGGATCAGCAGGGGCTTGTGTGTTGTGTTACTTTGAGATGAAATGCTCTATGTTCCATACATAATGTAATCAAGAAATATGGTTTTCGATTATGCTTCCACAAAAGGTTTTAATTAAAGTGATTAAGCGCTAATCTGATAATAATCATAATGTTAATACACCGGGTGCACACGGGGTGTTACAACCTTAGATCTTATTAAATATGATCTAAATTTTTCCAAAGCATATACTATGGCAAGCAATTCTTTTTCAGTTGTTGCATAATTGATTTGTGCTTCATTTAAAACCTTGCTTGCATAGTGTATGACATGGAAAACTTTATTTTTCCTTTGTCCCAAAACTACTCCTACAACATAATCACTTGCATCACACATAATTTCAAAATCAAGAGTCCAATAGGGTGCAGTTATTACGAGTGCATAAACTAGTTTTTGTTTCAAAGTTTCAAAAGCTTGGAATCATGAATTATCAAACTGAAATGGAACTTCTTTATTTAAAAGATTGCTAAGTGGTTTAGCCATTTTTGAAAAATCTTTAATAAACCGCCTATAAAATCTTGCGCGTCCTAAGAAACTTCGAATGCCTTTGACATTGTTTGGTGGAGGTAGTTTCTCAATAACATCAACTTTAGCTTTATCCACTTCAATGCCCTGCATGGAAATCTTGTGACCTAAAACAATACCTTCAGTCACCATAAAGTGACACTTTTCCCAATTAAGCACAAGATTAGTCTCAATACAACGTTTTAAAACAACATCAAGATTAGACAGGCATGAATCAAAAGAAGTACCAAATACTGAAAAGTAATCCATGAATATTTTGATGCTTTTCTCGACAAGATAAAAAAAAATAGCAAACATGCACCTTTGAAAAGTGGCAGGAGCATTACATAAACCAAAAGGCATTTTCCTATAAGCAAAAACACCAAAGGGACAAGTAAAGGCCGTTTTCTCTTGATCTTTAGGATCAACATTAATTTGGTTGTATCCGTAATAACCATCAAGAAAACAGTAATATTTCTGACCTGCTAGTCTCTCCAGCATTTGATCCATGAATGGTAGTGGAAAATGATCCTTTCTTGTGGCTTAGTTGAGCTTTCTGTAGTCGATACACATCCTCCAACCCGTAACAGTGCGAGTTGGGATAAGCTCATCTTTGTCATTTTTAACCACAGTCATGCCACCTTTTTTAGGTACTACTTGCACAGGGCTTACCCATTGACTATCTGATATAGGATATATCATTCTTGCTTCCAGTAGCTTGACTACTTCTTTTTTGACTACTTCTTTCATGGTTGGATTAAGACGTCTTTGAGGTTGAGCTACAGGTTTATAATCCTGTTCCATTAAAATTCTATGCATACAATTTGAAGGACTAATACTTGTTAAGTCTGATAATGTCCAACCAATAGCTTTACTATTTCCTGCAAGAGTTTTACCAATTTCTTTTCTTCCTCCTCAGAAAGATTAGCATTGATGATCACTGGTTTTTAGGAATTACCTGCAAGAGGCTCCTTCTTTCCCCAATTACAGCACTTTGAGAGCATGGAGGCTCCTTGTTTTGTTTTGTTGATGTTTTGTACCCCTGTAGAGGGAAGATATATGTGTGTGTGCATATATGGTGGTTATGTTATGTTTTGTACCCCTGTAGAGGGAAGATATATGCGTGTGTGCATATATGATGTTTTGTACATGGACTGTATATCTTTTGTATGCCCTCGTGTAAGGAAGTGATCCTAGAGATCAGAGCACTTGGTGCTTATTCTTTTGTATAGACACTGTGAGTGTCAGATGATGTATATATATATACATGTATATACCTGTGGTTTCCTCCTGATATATTTGTATAGATATTGTGGATGTATCTGCCATTATGTTGTGTTGTTTTGGATCGTTGAGGCTGGCTATAGTGCGTTGGTTTATCTGTTATGCGTTCCATACATAATGAATCAAGAAATATGGTTTTGAAATCTCTTCCGCGACTTTTTAATTAAAGTAATTATGCGCTTATCTGATTAAGTAATATGTTAATACACCGGATGCATATGAGGTGTTACATTTTATGGTATCAGAGCGGTTTCTTGATAAAAGCATTATGTATGGTGATTGTGTGTTGCTCTTGACTGTTGTTTGAGTTTGACATGACTATTGCATGTGTGGACACTAATTGTGGGCCTGATCAACTCTTGACTGTTCCGTTTGTTTGGACTCATGAGTGCGAGCAGTGTTTCCTGGAGTTGAAGGAAAGGTTGACTACAACTCCAATGTTGACCCTTCTTGACCTTGGGGGAAGCTTAGGTGTACTGTGATGCTTCCAAGCGGGGGACTTGGATGTGTGATGATGCAGGATAAGAAGGTTGTTGCCTATGCTTCTAGGCAACTGAAGCCTCATGAGGAGTCTTATCCTACCATGATTTAGAGCTTGCGGCTGTTGTGTTTGCTCTAAAGATTTAGAGGCACTATCTATATGGTGCTAAGCTGGTGGTGCTCAGTGACCACAAGAGTCTCAAATATCTCTTTGATCAGAAGGAGTTGAATACGAGATAGAGACGATGGATGGAGTTCCTCAAAGACTATGACTTTGAGTTGAGATACCATCCTGGCAAGGCAAATGTTGTTGCTGATGCCTTAAGCAATGTGAGTGCCCCCTGCATGATGATCTCAGACTGCGAGTTGATTAAGCAGTTCCGAGATATGCACCTGATTATGACAGAAGGTGTTCGTGGTCTTGAGTTGAGAGAGACCAAGATTGATAATGATTTGATTCGGAGGATTCGAGAAGCCCAGAAGCAGGATGAGGGTGTGAGGGCCATGATTGGCCAGCAGGATGTTTCTTGGGAGGCTCACGACTTGGTGTTGTACCAAGATCGCATTGTTGTGCCTAAGGGCGAGTTAGTGGATGTCGTCCTATCTGAGGCTCACAAGGGCCAATTTAGCATTCATCCAGGTGCCACTAAGATGTATCAGGACCTGAAGAGAAATTTCCAATGGCCAGGGATGAAGAGAGACATAGCTGAGCATGTGGCAAAATGTCTGGTATGTCAGAAGGTAAAGATTGAGCATCAGAGACCATCTGGTCTGCTACAACATTTACAGATTCCAAAGTGGAAATGGGATAGCATTTCCATGGACTTTGTAGTGGGACTACCGAGGACTCAGACTGGATGTGACTCCATCTGGGTGATTGTTGATAGGCTAACCAAGTCTGCTCATTTCTTACCTGTGCGGACTGACTACACTGTAGAGAGGTTGGCTCAGTTATATGTCAGGGAGATTGTCAGGTTGCATGGTTTCCCGGAGAACATTGTTAGTGACAGAGATCCGAAGTTCACCTCTAGGTTCTGGGGTGCTCTTCAGGAGGCTTTTGGGACCCAGCTGAGGCTTAGCACAACCTATCATCCTCAGATAGATGGTCAGACAGAGAGGACCATCCAAACTCTGGAGGATATGTTGAGAGCTTGTGCCTTGGAGCAGGGTACTAGCTGATAGATACCTACCTTTGGTGGAGTTCTCATATAATAATAGTTTTCATGCTAGTCTGGGCATGGCACCCTATGAGCCTTTGTATGGCCGGAGGTGCAGGACTCCAGTTTGCTGGACCGAGGTAGGAGAGAGACAGCTTCTTGGACCTGAGATGGTTCAGGAGACTTCTGAGTAGATCCGATTGATCAGAGATAAGTTGCTGAGGGCTCAGAGTCGACAGAAGAGTTATTATGATCATAAAGACAGACCGCTGCAGTTTGATGAGGGCGACCATGTGTTTCTGAGGCTGTCTCCTGTCACAGGTGTAGGATAGGCTTTGGGCGTGAGGAAGCTCAATCCTAGGTTCATTGGTCCTTATTAGATCCTTCAGAGAGTATGACCAGTGGCCTATAGGCTAGCTTTACCTCCCCAGTTGTTAGGGTTGCATGATGTTTTCCACGTGTCACAGTTGAGGAGATATGTGGCAGACCCGTCACACGTGGTGGAGCCTAACACTGTTCAGATTAGGGAGAATCTGACTTGTCCTATAGGCCCATTCGGATTCTGGATAGGATGGAGAAGCAGATTCGGAGCAGGACCATTCCCATAATCAAGATACAATGGGAAGGGAGGACACCTGAGGAGGTGACTTGGGAGCGGGAGTAGGAGCTTTTGCAGCTGTATGCCGAGTTGTTTGGTAGGTATGATTTTGAATTTTGCGGACAAAATTCTTAAAAAGGTGGGGAGAATATAATAATCTTGTTTAAAAAAAAAAAATCTGGCGCGAGTAACGCCACAGCGGCGCGACTAGCACCACAGGTTCTACCAGTTGGTGTGAGCAGCGCCATAGTGGCGCGACTAGTGCCATAGGTTCTGGAAGTTGGCGTGATTAGTGCCAGAACGGCGGGGTTAGTACCTCAGATGCTGGAAGTTGGCGCGATTAGCGCCAGAGTGGCGCAGTTAGCGCCAGAAGTGCTCCAGAAAGTCTGTTTTTCACTGGAACTTGGCGCGGATGATGCCATAGTGGCCCGGTTAGCGCCAGAACGCGACCTGGACCACTATAAAAGGGTCAAGCTCCACCATTGTTGAAGGGCCAAGCTTCCATAGACCTTCATTCTTTGACCAAATCACCTTCTACCAAACATGAAACTTGTAGGGATTTCCCCTATGAGCTAGAATCCTTCATCACATTTCCCTAAAAATCATCAAACGGAGAGATCATGTTCTCTAGGGAGCTTCCCAAAACTCGAGTTCGACGAGGAAAGAAGGCAATTCTTGGACACCCAAGCTTGGGGAAGTGGTCCACTAGTCTTCCTTGTCGTCTTAGAGGTAAGAAACTCAAGTTTACCGTTTGATTTGTGATTTTGCTTTTGGGATGAATAGTGACCCATTTGAGCTAGAGCTGGAATTAGGCTTGGATCCTTTAGAAAAGTATGTTTAGAATGTTGTTGTGATGAAGGATTAGCTTTCAAATGTTAGTTTCATGGACTTTGGTTTTTGGCTCTGAGAAATGCATGTGTAATTAGTATGTTGGTTTACTGGTGATTGTTGAACATGCATGAGCCTTGTTACTGGAGCTACATGTGCTCCGGAAGCTATACAAACGGTGTTTTGTGTTGAAGAAGCCGTGTAGCCATATTGTTCATTGTTGAACTTTGGGCTTTTCTTATATAGAAAGAGCCTATATAAAGTGTGCAAACACTTAAAGAGTGTTGGGAATTTTCTTATATACTTGTGTTTTTGCTAACCATTTCTTTTTAAGGATGAGCTCAATAGGAGATGAGGCTTTTTCACCTAGGACCTCTAGGTTAATGAAAGCCATGACAAAACAAATGGAAAACTTGCAAACCATAATGGATGCAAGATTTGAGGAATTACAAAAGAAGACTCAAACAAGGAGTAGTCCAATTGGTAGTGTGGATGGACAGGCTCATGGTAGTAGGAGGGTGAATGAGCATGATTCCTCTCATGAAGGAAATTATTATGATGAAAGGAGTGAGAGGGATGATAGGAGAGAAAATAATAGGAGAGACAATCCTAGGAGGCAAAATAGAGATAAGGAAGATTGGAGGAGAGAAGATAGAGATGGGAGAAATGGAGGATTGAGTGAAGTGAAAATAAAAATTCCAAAATCCTATGGTGAAAATAATCCTGAAGTTTACTTTGAGTGGGAGATGAAGGTAGAACAAATTTTCTCATGCCAACAATTTGATGAAGAAAAAAAAGTGATTCTAGCAACTCTAGAATTTGGTGGCTATGCTTTGGTGTGGTGGAACCAAATTCTAATGGACATAGAGAGGTTGAGGAGAGAAAGAATATGTGGCTGGAATAACATGAAAAGATTCTTGAGAGAAATATTTGTTCCTACTTATTATGCGAGAGAAGTCCACAACAAGCTCCAAAGACATTTCGAAGGCTACAAGAGTGTAGATGACTACTATAAAGAGATGGAATTGATGATGATGAGGGCTGGAATTGTGGAGGTCTAAGAAGCAACCATGGCTAGGTTCCTTCATGGCTTGAATAGAGAAATTCAAGATGTGATGGAGCTACATTTTTATCCTACAATTGAGGAGCTAGTTCACAAAGCTCAAAGGGTAGAGCAATAACTAAAAAGGAGAAAAGCTTCCTTTTCCAAGACCAATGGGGCTGCAACTTACAACTGGAAGGACAAGCCTAAAAGGGAGGTTTCTCATGTGAAAAATAAAGAAGAAAAGGTGGAGTGCTCAAGCAAAAAAATTATGGATCCAACTCCAACAAGATCAAGCAATATCAATTGTTTTAAGTGTCTTGGCAAGGGTCACATTGCTTCCCAATGTCCCAACAAAAGACCTATGATTTTGCTTGAGGATGAAGGCATAAAGAGTGATTCTTCAAGTGGCTCAAATAGTTCTTCAAGTGAAGAGGAAGAAGAACTCACACTAGTGGAGGCCGAGGAGGGTGACTCTTGATAGTAAGGAGAATGTTGAGCAATTTTTGCCTAGAAAAAGAGGAGACTCAAAGAGAAAATATTTTTCAAACAAGGTGCTTAGTTGAAAAGAAAGTTTGCTCACTTATAATTGATGGGGGAAGCTGCACCAATGTGGCTAGTACAAGACTTGTGGAGAAATTACACTTGCCAAACACAAAGCATCCAAAGCCATACAAGCTACAATGGCTTAGTGAGAGTGGAGAAGTGGTGGTGAATTCTCAAATGCTCATTCCTTTTTCTATTAATGCTTATAATGATAATGTTCTTTGTGATATTGTACCTATGGAGGCTGGCCATATCCTTATTGGTAGGCCATGGCAATATGATAGAAAAGTGATACACAATGGCATGGAGAACACTTTTGAGTTTGAGCACTTAGGCAAGAAAATTATTTTGACGTATTTGACTCCTAGACAAGTGTATAAGGATCAAGTGAGAATGAAGGAGAAAATAATTCAAGAGTTGAAAAAAATACTGCACTTGATAAAGGCAAAAATAGTGAGCTACCTAAGAGAAACACTATTGAGAAGAAAAGAAAAGTGAAAGAAAATGAAAGCAAAAAAATTCATGAGATTAAAGAGAGTTTGTTCTTAAGAGGAAAAGATGTCAAGAGAATGTTATTAGTAAGAAAACCTCTTCATTAAATGGTTCCTAACTCTCTTTGTTTACATGTTGAAAAGGAAAAGAAACTATGTGTTCCTAAAAGCTCTTTGAGAGAACTTTTCAAGAGGGAAGCTCATGAGAACAATTTCATGGGACACTTTGGTGTAGGTGTAAAACTTTGGCTACTTTACATGAACAATTCTTTTGGCCAAAAATGAGGCACAATTTGCATAAGCTTGTATCTCAACATATTACTTGTCATAAAGATAAATCTAGAATAATGCCTCATGGTTTATATATGTAACGACCCGCCTCGAACTCTAATCGAGTGAATTTCAAATTTTAATGAAAACTCTATTAACTTGATTATGAAAATGTAGTAAATTTTTTGGTGATAATACAATTATCATACAATGGAACAAATACATAAATGGATACATATGGATGTACATTTAAAACATTACATATCATTCACATGTCAGAACATAATCTAGTTGTATTTACAAATATTTACGTTTGGAATTACATGACCAACAAAAAAAAAATCAAGGGACTAACTAGGAAAGAGTTGATTAGCAAAACACAACTCTTTTCCAAAAAGAGTTCGAACGTTATCACATCAGTTCGGTGGTTCCAACCAAAAAGAAGATCTCCCTCCAAGGTCACCTATTGCTGCTCATCTACTCCCACGAACAAGGGTTCGCGATCATCACAGGTACCAACCACACGGTACAACAAATGCAAGGGTGAGTTTATTATATAAAACCAACAATGTTGGTTGAAAATGAATTTAGAAATGAAGGTTCAAATGAAAATTCCGTTGGTTTAAGAACGAGTTTAAAAATTATAAGAGTTTTACGTGTTATTTAAATTGTATAGTTCATGACGTTCACACATACCATACAGTCCATTCATTATTACATATCCATAGTCCCATATATAAACAGTCCATAATACAGCACAAGCATAGATCGTCATAAGCAGACAAACAACACACAATCTTCATCCTATCTTCTCGTACGGCATCCATATCACTGCTTTTCTGCTCGCCCAAATAATTTGGGGTCATCACAGGTGTCAACCACCAGACACAACACAGGGTCAGTCTTGATAAACAAAATTTAAATATCAACATACAAATAATAAATACACATGAACAATTATACAGAATATATATATATATATATATAAATAAGTCATTTTCACACACATAATTGTCATGAAATGCATGTTTATCTTATTATATGATGCATGACTGAGATCTCAGCTTCTCAACGTCTCAACGTCTCAATAATTGTGGCCACAGTCAGATAACCCCACCCTCACCTTAGTGGAACGAACTTATCCATCCTGTCAGGGTAGCCTAGTGGTGCGTAGGAGTATCACTCCCACCCATGTGATCATCATGGTGGTGTGGTCCTCACTGTCTCAACTACCCCCAAGTTTAAAACACGTATGGAACTCAGTTTAGTTATCTGACACACCTCTTTATGAGGATCGTCTCATCGTCTCAAATTCTACCCCACCGGGTAGATGCACATGAAAATGCATGAATGATTCATTTTTCATC
>PYAF01001394.1:105864-121041 GCA_007407185.1 Glycine tomentella | reverse complement strand
TAATTTTATTATTTCCTCTTTTGGTTAATTTCTATTAAAATCAACTCACAAATGAATTCCGATCACTATTCTTGTACATAACTATTAAACCGTAAGTTTTATTTGAATTAATTGAGTAGCCCAATTCCCTGTGGAGACGAATCTTATAAATTTTGTAACTTACAACGACAAATTGGTACGCTTGCCAAAGTCGCAACAGTGTTACAGTCTTAGCCTTTTTGAGTCTAAAACCTTCATTTGTGTCCTAGCTTTCTCTCAAAATGTCTACACCAAAACGTACTAGAACTGGTAAGAGAAAGGTAGGGGAGTCTTCTTCTAACCCACAGCCTCAACCACCCCCAAATAGGTTAGACATCTGGTTCAACAGAGAATCTGACAAAATGAACTACCTACAATTTCATGCAACCAAGCCCATTAGTTCACCCAAATATCTCAGCCTTGACTGGTTCATTAGGGAAGGATTTATATTTCTTGCCTATCTAGAAGCCCAAGGTCTTAGGGCATTTGTTGAGATGAAGGGAACCTACTACCCTGATTTGGTAAAGGTCTTCTATACCTGTGCCAAAGGGTCTATGAATGGGAACCTAAAGTCTGTTGTCAAGGGAGTTGAAATGGAATAACTCCTGAGATGTGGGAAACAATTGCTGGAGTAGTATGTGAGGGGGAGAGAAAATTCGAAGAGAACCCTGAGGGTTACAACAAGATGGATACCTATAGAGGTATGCTGACTGACCCCCACATGCAACTAAGGAATAGGTTGGGAACTAGCCCAATGACCCCTGAGGATAGGCTCCTCCATTACATCATCACCTATGTCCTCACTCCAAGGGCAACTAACCATGCCCAAGCAACTGATGAAGACCTACAACTTGTGTATGGTATGAAGCATTCCATACCCATGAATTGGGTAATTATTTTTCAAGAGGTAATGTTAAAATCCAAAAGACTGGTCAACTACCCATTTCCTTATCCTGTTCTAGTGTCAAGGTTCATTGATTATTTCAATATTGATGTGACCAATGAAGTGATAGAAACACCAACTCCTCAAACAACCTTATCCAAGAGAAACATCTGTCAAAGCTTGGATTAATAAAAACACCAGATAGATGGGTGATGGCAGGGCAATAACAACAAGTGCCTCCACAAATGCCACAACCTGATCCTGCTGATGCTGGTGATCAAGAGGATACATCTGAAGACTCCAGGCAATCTGACCAACCTATTTATACCCAATTTGAGTCCCTCATGCTGGAAAAGATAAATGGGCTACTCAGCATGCATCATGAATTCAGGGCTGAGACTCAAAGCTCTTTTAGGGATATCAATGCTAGGCTAGATGTTATAGAAGCCACTCTTAAAGTGGATGATTCTGAAGATTTTTAGTTTATGTTTTATTTAGCTTATGCACTCTATTTTTTCTTGTAATTTTAATGCTCTTCAGTTCTATTATGTACTCATCTCCCTATTATCAATGAAATGCTATGTTTCCAGTTACTTATATCCGTTGTGCTTTGCCATTTTTGATTTTAACAAGCCAAATAGGGGGAGAAAAAATTGATTTCAGGAATGCTCTATATACACCTCTGTTTGCCCTTGTTTTTTGTGCACATTTTTGGCTAAAAATTGGTCTGAATGGTTTGTGTAATGTAGGGGGAGATAACTGTTAAAAATGATTGCATTAAGTCCATAAATCATGTGAATGAATGCTAAGTAATATCAGATGCTTTTAACACTTGTTCTTGCAAAGGAATTGAATTTTTTTCAGGTTTGAAAAAGCTCAAATAAGTGCTAAGTGATCCCTCAAATTAATCTCAAGACTCACTGCTAATCAATTAAAGATTTGACATGTTTAAAGCCAAAAAGGGGGAGATTGTTGAATTCAGGGGGAGCTGCTTGAAGCATAAGCAAGATTGATTTAAGTCTAAAGTTTTGAGCTTTCAAATATGCAAAGGACAACTTGGAGATTAATTAGGATAAAATGTAAGAGAAAAGCAATTCTGGTGATCCTAAAGCATTGCATTCATTCTAACTCATATATAACTTAAAATGGTTCAATAAAAATCCCAAGGCTTTCATAAAATGGTCAAGTTTCAAACTTGTTTCTAAGGTTTTTGGAAAAATGGTTTTCTTACTGTTTTAATCGATTACAACATCGTAATAATCGATTACTTTGTTCTTCACTTGCCTTGGAAAAACTTTCATGAACATTGTAATCGATTACATATCGGTTTAATCGATAATTATACCTTTGGTTTCTAGAAAACTGCCTTGTTGAACATTTTAATCGATTACCTAAAGGGTAGTAATCGATTACATGCTTGTATAAGTTTTTAAAGAGTTGCTGGGATAATCGATTACCAATATACTGTAATCGATTACATAGGCTTATCTGAAAATAGCCTCTCCCTACTTTAATCGATTACCACAGATGGTAACCGATTACATGATGTGTTTCAAACTGTAAGTTTTGTACTAGATAATCGATTACCTCGATTAGTAATCGATTACCCAATGTAAAATAGAAAGGCTATGGCTCCTGCTTTAATCGATTACCAAGGTTAGTAATCGATTACATAGTATATTTTGAAAATAAAGGATGTTTTGTATTAATCGATTACATGCTTAAATAATCGATTATTTGGTCCGTTGTAAAAATTCCAGAAAAGCTTATGAACATTTTAATCGATTACATTCTTGGATTAATCGATTACATAAGCAAAATAATCGATTATTTGGCGCTATTAATCGATTAAAGCTGTTATGTTTTTTTGTTATAAATAGGAAATCACTTTGCTTGTTTTTGTAACGTTGAATACTGATACCCATTGAGCCAAAACAGTTCTAAAAACCTTTCTAAGTGTTTTCAAAGGATTTTTACATGCTTGCTCTGGTTTTACATTGATCATGAGATTGTGAGTTAATCTTGAGCAAGATTTCATTCAAGGTTAAGGGAAGCTGATTCAATTTGTAAATTCAACCTGTGTTAATTCATCATATGCATTGTTAATCATTGGATCATCAGGTTGTTTCTCTCCTAAATCTTTTTGTAATTTTCGTTTTGATTTTGGATGCAATTTTCAGTCTATTGTAATTGGGTTTCTTGCTTGTAAACTAGAGATAGGGTTTCTCTAGGGGTTGTACTGAGTAGTGTTCTCAGTGGATTTGTCTCTAAGAATCTAATAGTGTTCTAGATTTCTATACTTTATCTAAAGTTGATAAAGGGAGACTTAATTACTTGTAAGAACAGAAAATTGCAATAGTGGAACTCCATTCTAGTGTTGAGTGGAAGATAACTGGATGTAACTTCATAGTGTTTGAAGTGAACCAGTATAAATCCTTTGTGTTTTAATTCTTATCTCTATCTTGATCATATTCTGTCAATCTTCTTTGATTGGTTTTGTTTATCAATTAACATTTTGAGCTATTGGACACCTTAAGCTGAGCATTTGATTGAATAAAGTTTCTTAGTTTCAAAACTGATAAAGATCCTAAGGGAAACTCTGATTTTGTTTAAGAAATTTTTAATTTACCAAAACTAACCAATTCACCCCCCACCCTTTTGGTTATGTGTGAAGTGTTCATATATTCTACAATTCTCACCACTCTCTAAGTGTTTGTCACTCACACTCTTGTTTGCACACTTTATCTAGGCTCTTTCTATAATGTTCTCTCTTGCCTTTTTCCACTCTTAGTCTTCTTTATAGTTCTTAAGCAAAAACTTCTAATCAAATCAAACTTCTTTACTTTAGTGAAATAGAAAATAATTCTAGGCTAGACTCAAGAGTCCAAGAACAAAAAAACTCTAAGACAAAACCTTAGAAATTTTAAGAGACAAGCAACAAAAGCAAAATTTGGAAAAGCACAACTCAAATTGGAATTCAATGAGACAACTCAAGGACATATATTGGCTGTACCAAACTGCACAAGGAGGATATGCCAAGTAAATTCAATTGCTAGAAGCCAAATTTCATCAAATTTGCATGTCATAAAAGTTCACTTAATTTTGTGGTTCAAAGGAAATTTTGAAAATTGTAATTTTGTAACTTTCTTTGCTCCTAAATACTGCTTTTTATTTGTATTGTTCCAGCCACAATTCAACAATTTGTTTGGCTGTCCATAAGTGTTTCTCTTTTGCACTTTGATTATTTCTTTCACAATTTTTTTTAGCTTTTGTTTTTCTTTTGAACAAGTTCACAAATTCCTAAAGGAAATCGAATGATTCACTAAAATGATGTATAACAATTGCAAAATTTGTTTTTAACAACTCAATTTAGTTTATGCATGAGAGTAGAATCAAAATAACTGGTCATACAACACAAAAAAACACTACAAAAAAAATTGACAAGAATCAAGACTAGAAAATTGGAAAATTTTAAAGAACAAATATAGAACATGAAGAACATGAACACATAAAATCACATGAAACTTGAAGGAAACACAAGGGTTATGTGGTGGAACACACAACAAGTCAACACCACCAAGAATTTTTCACAAAAAACATAAGAACACAAGGACTAGAAGAAGATTTCATATTTTCGTTTTTGGGTTTGGTGCATAATTTTACCTTTCAAGAAGTTCTAAAACTGAACTTGAAGAAGAATTCCACAAGGATTAGGCTCTGATACCATATGATGTATGTCTAAACCCAATAGACATGAATTTCTCAAATCTACCTTACAATGAAACCCAATCTTCAAGCAACTTTCAAGAACACACAAGCTGTCCAATTTTCATGAAAATGTATGGCTGTAAGCTTTCTTTAATGGCAACAATGGAAGATTGAAGAGAGGTTAGGGATGAAGATGGAAGACACCATGGAGAAGCTCTCCAATAAGTCTAGGAATAATCACCACAATAGCTTTCAAAAGCCATTGATAAGACTCAAGAAGTTCTTGCGCAAGAACAAGAGAGAAACTCTTACACAAATTTCAGATTTGTATTAATGAACCAAAGTTAGTTACAATCAATTTTGGACACCTTATAAAGGCCACAAAATTACAAGCTAATGCACATGAAATGACAATTCAAATGAAGCTTGTAGTGGACACTAAAGGAGCCTAAAGCAAGCTTAATGAAGCTTGTGGTGTAAGCTTCTCCTAAGTGACTCTTGGCTGTCCCAAACTCCCTTGGCTGTCCCATTTTAGAGAAAGGTGCAGTATTTTTAGCTTCTAAGTGCAGCCAACTACTAAGTTGCTACAAAAATTACACATAAGTTCACCCATACCTCTTTATACAATTGCACTAAAAAACCTTTTTATTTTTACTACTTTTGCTTCTAACAAGTGCTAGAATTTATTGAACTAAATTGAATTTGAGACATCAAATCCAACCATTGTTATCCTTATGTTGGTGTGATTCCTCTTGCTTGTCCAAGTTGGCCTTGATGTGGGCTTGAAGGGCTTGAGTTCTAGCTCTTGCCATGGGTCCTTTAAAGCTCACCAAAGGAAGTGTTTCAAGCTCTCCTTCTAGACCTTTAGCTTGCAATGTACTTCCATCATGCACTTTGGCTAGTCTCATTGGAACTTGAACTTAATCAGATACTTGATTGGGGTTATCTTTTGGGATAGAATAAGCTTGGTTAAGCCTCGTTAATTCCCTAACGATAATGTCGATTGCTTGTGTTCGTTTGCCAAGGAATTGGGAATCAAGGCAAGTGATTTAGGGTTTATCACCTAAGGGATTAGGGATAGAATGCAGTAGTGAATTGGGGGATGAATGATATAAAGATGTAGAAGTGTGAGGAATTGCAGCAAATACATGGATTTTGAGTACAATCTTAGCATCTCAACGTTATTGTTTTCGTCTATAATTATTATTGCGTCAACAAGTAACTTCTTACCTTTTCTTTTAATTTCTGTTATTAAATTTTCAACAGATTAATCTCTATAGAAAAATGTATCTTGTATTTTCTTTTTTGATTAGTTTTAGTTTTAGGTAGTTTAAAATATAAAAAACACAAAATATCTTTATCCAAAAGGTTTTAATTTGAATATTCATCCTTGCACTATTCCCTTGGGAGATGACCTAAGCTTCGGTTCAATACTACAATTGGATTTCAGTTACGCTTGGCCAACGTAAATCCTAACTTAATACTCATTTCAAATTTTGTTGCATTAGCTTGGAAAAATCTTCACAAAGCATTTCCTTAGTAGCACCGAAAATAATATCGTCCACATATACTTGCACTAATAAAAACTGAGAATCATAGTTTTTGTGAAAGACTGTTGTGTCAACCTTTCCTCATTCAAAACCATTTTACAAAAGAAATGAGCTTAGCTTTTTTTACCAAGCTCTAGGAGTTTGCTTAAGTCCATGTAAGGCTTTGTTGAGCTTTAAAAAATGTTAAGGAAAAGTTTCACTTTCAAATATGGAGGTTGTTCAACATAAATATCCTATTGAATTAACCCATTTAGAAATATGTTTTTTACATCCATTTGATATACTTCATATTGTTATAAGCTGCAAATGAAGGTAAAATGTGTATTGCCTTTAAACGAGCTACAGGTGCATAAGTTTCTTTGTAATCTATACCTTCTTGTTGTGAGTATCCTTTAACAACTAACCTTGCTTTGTTTCTCACAACCACACCATTTTCGTCTAGTTTGTTGTGAAAGACCCATTTTGCTCCAGCAACTTTCTTTCCTTTTGGCAATTCAACTAACTTCCAAACATCGTTCTTCTAAAACTGATCAAGTTCTTCTTGCATTGCCTTGATCCAATTATCATCTTGTATAGCATCATCAATGTGTTTGGGTTCCATTTTAGAGATCAGTGCAGTGTGCCCTTGTGTTTTGAGTGATGATCTTGTTTGAACACAATCTGTTGGGTCATCAATGATTTGATTTTCTAGATGATTCCTTCTTATAATGCATCCAATGTCTTCTCTTACCTCTTCTAGAACTTCTTGTTGAGTGGAGGCTTTTATCTCTAGATCATGTCTAGACGAGCTAGTTCTTATAGAGTTGTCGTTCAGTCATAGATCTACAAAAGACTCATCTAGCTCTGATAAATATTTATCAGGGTTATTTTTGTCAAAGCTTATATGAATAGCTTCTTCAACTACCAAGGTTCTTGAGTTGTAAACTCTGAATGCCATTGAAGTTTCATAGTATCTAAGAAATATTCCATTATCACTTTTTGAGTGAAATTTTTCGAAGTTATCCTTTGTGTTCAGAATGAAACATTTTCATCCAAATGGATGAAAATATGATATGTTAGGTTTTCATCCCTTCCACAGTTCATATGGAGTCTTTCTAAGGATAGGTCTTATGTAAATTTTGTTTTGAAGATAACATGTCGTATTAACTGCTTCAGCCCATAAATACTTAGGGGTTGACTTATCATTGAGCATGGTTCTAGCCATCTTTTGTAGAGATCTATTCCTTTTGTCTACTACCCCATTTTGTTGAGGTGTTCTTGTTGTTAAGAAATTATGAAGGATTCCATTTTCTTCACATAACAGTTGAAACTTGTCATTTTCAAATTCTCCCCCATGATCACTTTTGATCGAAGTAATGCATACTCCTTTTTCATTTTGAACATGTTTATAGAATTTAAAGAAGATATCAAAAGACTCATCCTTGTGATTGAGGAACATGACCCATGTCCATCTATAGTAGTCATCCACTATGACAAGTCCATACCTTTTTCCACTTATGGATGCAGTTATGCTTGGACCAAATAAGTCAAGGTGTATTAACTGCAAGGGTCTAGAGGTGGAAATAATGTTTTTACTAGAAAAAGAGTTTTAATTTGTTTCCCCTTTAAACATGCCTCACAAAGTAAATCATCCTCGTATGACATACTTGATAGACCTCTTACAAGGGTTTTTTTTCTGCAGTTTGGAGATTAACCTCCAACATGCATGTCCAAGTTTTTTATGTCATAGCCAGTGACTTTCTTTAATAGATAGTAAGCAGGATACCTTTTGATCCATGAGATCTGCCAATCTGATTTTGTAGAGGTCACCTTTTCTCTTGGTAGAGAATAGAGGAGACTCATCTTTACATATGACAACACACTTATCTTTTTTGAAGGAGACACTATATTCTCTGTCACATAATTGACTTATGCTCACTAGATTATGTTTAAGACCCTCAACAAACAAAACATTATCAATTGAAGGATAGGGATGAATACTGATCTTACCCACTCTGGTTATCTTTCCCTTTTGATTTACTTCGAAAGTGATTGTTCCACCATGATAGGGAGTCAAGCATTGGAACTTACACCTTTCTCTTATCATGTGTCGTGAGCAACCACTGTCCAGGTACCATGATAGGTGTCTGCTTCCTGTTATCAAGGACATATGCAACAAGAATAATCTTTTTCTTAGGTACCAAAATCTTTTTGGTTCCTTTTGTGTTAGCCATAAATGTATTGATTGTACCCTTCTCAGGTTGATCTTTACACTTAGATGTTATGTGACGATTCTTGCCACAAAAGTAGCAAACAATGATGTCCTTATCATGAACATATACCTTTCCATCATCTTCATTTCCAGATTTGTCTGAGGAACTTCTACAATATCCTAACAGTTTGTTAAGATTAGCCATTCCATTGACAAATTTGGCTAATGTAGTTTTCAAGTTTATGATTTCCTCATGAAGTTTGGCAACATTTTGAGGCTGACCCTTATCTTCTTGATTCTTCAAAAGCTTATCATTCAAGAATTTCACAAATCTTTTGTGTTCTTTACATTCCATCCAAAGATTATGTTTACTTATTTTGAGATCTTCATACATTGTGTGCTTATTCACATTCTCTCATATCATCATATCTTTCTTCCTTTTGATAATCATGAAGTTCATTTAGCTCATTCAGATCACTTTGAATATCTTTCAGTTTGTTTTCTAACTCTTGAAAGTTCTTGAGAAGAGTAGTTTTTTCCCTAGCACTTGCCTCAATCTAAAGACATAGCTCAAACTCTTTTTTTTAAGAGTCATATAAGCTCCACATGTTTGAATGGATGTGCCTAGTGAAATTTATTCTTGATCTTGAAGAGTTTTCTTAAGTTTTAAATGATCTTTGGATAAATTCTTAAAATCTTTTCGCAAATATTTATAAGCTTTTGAGAGAATAGATGAATTAGATAGAAGTTCATGATTAGATTTTCTAAGAAACTCAAGGTCATCGAAATTTACCTCATCTTCCTGATATGATTTAGATTCATCAGAAGTTTTATCTTCCATCAGGCATATGTTGGCTTCTCCATCATCTTCATCAGACGAGGTGTCATCCAGATCTTCCCAGGTGCTCATAAAACCCTTTTTTTCTTTAGTCTTGAAGTATTTCTTCTTGTCTTAATCTTTCTCCAGTTCTGGACATTCAAATTTGAAGTGTCCAGGCTTTTTGCCTTTATAGCAAATTATGGAGCTCTTGTCTATATCTTTCTTTTCTTTGGGCATTCTTCTTGAGGATTTTTTCCACTCAGAGCTACCTTTATTTCACCACATTTTGCAGATTTTTCATGAAATGAAAGCGAGCTCATCTTCATTAGAATCTTCCTTAGATTGATCATCAGATGAATCATCAGCCTTAAGAGATTTGGACAAACTTCTCGATACTTGTTCTCTAGACAATGACGCCTTTTTATTCTTCTGGCTGCTAGGAGCTAAAGACTTTTATCTTTTGGTTCCTTCGTCCTACTGAAGTTCTTTTTCATGAACCTTGTTAGTTCCTCAAGGGATATACAATCAAGATTCCATAAGGCTCTCAGTGTTGTTACCTGTGGTCTCCACTTCCTAGACATACTTCTCAAAATTTTGTCAATATGATCATAATTATCATAAGTTCTACCTAAGGATCTTAGTTCATTGAGAATAGTTTGGAAGTGTACGAACACACATTGTATGTTTTCGCCTTCTTCCGTAAAGAAGAGTTCATACTTGGAAGCGAGGAGACTAAGTTTATTCCTCTTTACTTATGATGTTCCTTTGTATGTTACAACCAACGTGTCCCACATTTGTTTGACACTTCTAAAGATGTGTACCTTGGTGTATTATTCTTCAAATAGTGCATACAACATCACATTCTAAGCCTTGGACTTGAGCAGAAATTTGAGTTTTTGCTCCATTGCAAGTCAATGTCCTCTTGCACATCTTTTGAACACATTACTTTCTCAGGAAAACATCACTACTAGAAAATCAGTCTTTTAGGACGGTTAAAATAGGCCTTTTAAGACGGTTGCCGAACCGTCCTAGTATCGCGCGACTTAGAAAGTGGGACTTACGAAGACGGTTGTAGGACCGTCTTAGAAGGTGTTTTTATAAAAAAAAATTCAAAATTCACCATATTCTAAGACGGTTATATACTGTGACCGTCTTAGAATGGGTACAAACTAAGACGGTTATTATACGTAACCGTCTTGGAATGTGTAGTAAATTTTTTTTAAAATATTTCTTTTAAGACGGTCTGTACCCATGACCGTCTTCGTAGTTGTGCACATTCTAAGACGATTGGGGGACAACCGTCTTTGTTTGTTTTTTTTTTTTTCCGAATTGTTCCTATATTTGATATTTTCAATTCAAATATGCTTTTATTTTTAATGAACGAACACAAAGATTACAATTGACCCAACTGCCACCATTTTACATAATCTATAATTTTACCATATAAATAGCTAGAAAAATATGGACCATCCAATGTAATTTTTTTCCATTACATAGAAAAAGTTGTAGGTTCCAATAACAATTAAATTATTTGTCATTTTCCTATATATAATAGCCCAGCAATCCATGAAGAAAGGGAATAAAAAACATCAGCACCCATTATACATGCCATAGAACAAGCTAGATGAGAGAAGAAAACTTCTGTGGGCATTAAAAACGCCTATAGGACTCTAATACTTGGGCTAGACGAAAAACAAGAAAGTACTACTCACATTTACTTGGATCAATTCCAAACTTTGACAAGTCTATCTGTCTTGTTTGAAGTACCTACAGCAATAAATACATGCATAAAGAGGCTAAATTAGTATATTATCAAAAGAAATATTAAATAAAAGTGGTGAGGCACTGCATTCTCACATAAATAAACGAATCTACTTGCCCTCGGAAAGGTGGGCTCTGTAACAACTCCAATATCTTTTCTGGAGACCATTTACCCTACATCAAAGAAATATTGCATGAATCTGTAGTTGAAAGAATAGTAAAACTGAATCACCACATTGACATATACCTCAGATAAATAGGGAGGTAAACGCTGCTCCAAAGGTAATGTGTCCATCAATGGCATTATAATCAAACTTCAATATATCCCCAAGTCCTAAGAAGCCTAATCAAAATACAAGAAAATTGTCAAAGTAGATATATATTTCGTATTGCCATGGAAATTAAGAAGTGTTTCCACAAAACTATACAAACAGTGATGCCATATTTTCTGCAAGTCAATAAAACAATCCATTCCAACTCCTTTCAAGGACATTTAGGGCTATATTAAAATCAAACAACGAGCTAGTCATGTTGCAATGTTATGGAGGAGCACTTGGATCAGGTTTTTAATTATTAATCAATAACACGCAAAAAATAAACCCTCAGAAAGAGTGTTCAGAAGCAAGGATCCATCAAAACCTTGTTCATTGAAGTATAAATTTTATGATAATACGAACAAACTCAACATAGGACATATGAAAAAGTTCGAGGAGGGGGGAGAACTGAAAATAAGGACAGCGTTAGTAAATAGACATGCCATCATATGATGAGAATAAAATTAAATAATTCGTAATAGTCATCGTCATATACTGTACTGCTGAAACACTTTTAACTTAATTCCCAGTGAAGATACCAAATCTAATTGCATATGCAGACAAAAACAGATCAATTAGGAGCCAATAAAACACAAATATACACGCAGTATGAGTCTTCAAAGTTGTTTCGTGTTTACTTTGAATGTCCTTAATATGAAACTATAACATAAGAATATTCATTTCAGTTTTACTCTTTAAAGTTCTAAATTCTATCTCTCATAATGACCATCCTTAGCAACCTATTGTGGAAATACTCTAAACCAGTAATCTGACTGAGTTAATTTTTCTTCCAATAAAAAATAAGTCATGGACCAGTATGAAGAAATGCACAAGTATTTCATAGTGGTATCTAGTTGCACAAAATGGCAGGCATGTAAGCATATGTGACAAGTGACAACCAAAGTTTAGGAAGATAGTAATTTCAAACCACACTGATATTCTTTACTTAACTTCTGCTAATAAGAGGTTACGTATCTGTAAATATACACTTAATAGAAGAAAAGAAAAATAAAAATGTATTAAAAAAAATAACACATTTGAGTATGGAATTTATATTGAAGAAGAGTCATAAAGCTGATTAAAAAGACAAAAATCGTGTCATAAAGAATACTATTGCTATACCACTGAGGCATTTTCAGGGGGATGCACATTAATGTAAACTACTTAACTACATACAGAGCATTGAAGACAACATCTACTGGATCTGCCTTTATATTCTTTTATTGGAAAGAAAGTAAACCAAATATTACCAGGTTTTAGATCACGGTGGATGATCCCATGAGAATGCAGTCACTCTATAGCCCGAGCAATATCAAGTGCAAAACCAATAGCAACATGTCTATCCAAGCAATTGGGGCGCATGCTAAGCAAATACTTGCGCAATGTTCCTCCTAATAACAACTCAGTGACTATCACCATTACTGGCTCCTTACAAGCACCAACAAACTGTTGAGAAACAGAGTGGCAATATTTACTATCAATTGTTCACAACTTGCCATATAACAAGTGCTCCTTGTATATTATACATGTCTTTGCTTCAACAACATACTACAGACACAATTATAAGAATCAGGGAAAGCCTAAACCAAATTCCCACCTTCACCAACTTCTTATGTTGCACTCTACACGACATCGCCACCTCCCGCGCAAAGCGCCCTTCTCTGTTGGTTTTTATATCTAAAACAAACCCGGCAAAAGAATCAGAAGCTGCTTGACAAAACTGTAATCCTCATAAAAAGAAATTCAAAAACAATAACTTGGATCACATAAAGCATAAGTCAGGCCCATCAGTGATGGTTCAATTAACATGTAACATTATCCCAGTCCACATATTAAGCTATAAAGCATGATGTTTAACAAGGGTAGCAATCACACACACAATCAATAATCAAATGGCACCCAAAATACAGAAAACCACATATAATTTAAGCTTGTGGAGAGGAAATAGGAAAATGGATTTGAAGAAATGAACTTACTTTCCGTCATAGACTTTGGCATGAGCTCCCTCTCCAATCTGTGGCCCAACAAAGAGATGCTTAGGATCAATCAGCCATTTGGGTCCAATCTGAACTCATCAACTGAGTAGAACCTACCTCCAGATTCCATCTCTTTTTTTGTTTTGTTTTCTGTAATGAGAAAAGGAAAAAAATACGGGTCTCAAGTCAAAATCCTACATGAGCCAGTGAAGTGCCTCCACCATGGCAGAGACTTAAATGAATCAGGTGGAAGAGAACCCTAGAAGAAGGGAGGAACCATTGGAAGAAACAAGAAATAATAATAACAATGCTTATGCTGACATGAAACAGAGAACTAAAGTAGACATGCTCTGCAGTGTGATCTGAGGCTCAGAAACCACATCTAAAAAAGTCAGGCTCAGGCCCTGAGATCAAAAACTTAGCAGTGTGGTGATGTTTTACATTTCCTCCAAAGGCAAAAGCATGGAACCCACATGCTTCAAAGAGAGAGAGAGAGACCACAAAAGAAAGCAAAGCCCAAAATAATATTTTGAAAATTCATGGGGAAAAGATAACAATCCCCGGAAAGGGGTACATGGAAAAGAACCAATCACCAAGCCCTCAAGTAAGAACTAATAAAAACCACTAACCTCTCTCTCTCTAGCTATGAAAATTCTACTACTAGTTGTATTCTAATTCTAATGACGGTGGTAGAAATTTAATGATACTAATTTTTGTTTGTTTTTAAAGTGGTGGATGATGATAAAAGTTTAGTGGGTTTTGGTTTATTTAATTAATTATAATTAAAACCAGTGTGGGCACAAAACCTTAGCCTTCTTTTGAAGACATAATCATGATCCACGAAAAGGATTGTGAGACTATGCATTATGCAGTAATTAAAAACTAAAGAATGAGACGATAGTCAGAAGCTATTTTATTATAAGTCAACAGGTTTTTTTTGTCAAGATTTAATTCAACAGGTTAATACGTTGCCCAAGACAATGAAGCTGCAAGGCACCGTAAATGGCAGTTTGGTAGTGGTGCTTATTGATAGCGGAGCAAGCCACAATTTTATTGGTAAATCAGTGATTAACAGGCTTCGGATCACAAGTAAGGAAACCAAACCTTATTGGGTTAGATTGGGAGACGGGCAGCAAATGCAATCTCAAGGATGTTGTGAGGATTTATCACTTACAGTGGCCTCATATGAGATCAGAGGAGATTTCTTTGTATTTGATTTAGGCAAAGTGGATATTATTTTAGGGGTTGGGCGAAGTGAAGGTTAATTGGGGTACGTTGACCATGAAATTTAGTGTGAAAGGACAGACTGTGACTATTTGTGGTGATCCCAGCTTATCTCAAGAAGTGGTGTCTGTCAAAGTAATGGAGAAAACTCTCAGATCTGAAACAGAACAGATATGGCTGCTGATTTTAAATATGATTCAGGGAGATGATATCGCAAAAAGGGAAAAGGAAACAGAATTGTTTGCACAGCAAGAAAAGCAATTGTCCACTGTATTAGCAGAGGTTCAACACATATTTGAAGAACCTCATGGCCTACCTCCTACACGTGAGGTCGATCACAGAATCCCTTTAAGAGCTGGTACTGATCCTGTTAATGTTAGACCTTATAGATATGCTCATGCTCAAAAGAATAAAATAGAAGAATTTGTTGATGAAATGATAGCATCAGGAATTATAAGTCCTAGTGATAGCCCTTACTCTAGCCCGTGGATTATTGGTAAAAAAGAAGGATGGCAGCTGGAGGTTTTGCAATGATATATATTCACAAAACCTTTATCTAAGGATAGCTTTTATACATTGAGAAACATGCTAGGAATCCTTGATGAAATCAATATTGTCTAGCTTGTTCATTGCCTGAATCCTTATGAAAAATTTGAATGCCTCATGTCATCTGTATGAATTAAACTTCAAAAGCTGTGCTAAAAGTGATAAATGCTCTGTTTTCTGAAAAAC
>PYAF01001394.1:75397-105764 GCA_007407185.1 Glycine tomentella | reverse complement strand
TCTTTCATTTACTGTATGTTTGATTAATTCTTAGTTTAATTTCTGAAAGTTAATTTGGTTGTTAAGGCATTACAAATCTTGGAGGGTGTTTGAATAAAGTTTTTCTTTACTGGTTTTTGATAAAGATCCAAAGGGAAATTAAACTCTGATATTTTACTTGGAAAGAAATTTTGAATTTACCAAGGCTAACCAATTCACCTCCCCTCTTGGTTAAGTGTGAAGTGTTCATTCATTTTAACAATTCCATGTTGTGATGACTTTGTATCAACATTTTGGCTCTTGAGTGGACTTTGCTTAGTAACAAATGTGGTCAACTTATTTAAGTCATACATAATTATGCCCACTAATGATTGTAAGTGTTGTACCTTTTTCTTCAAATCATCCTTGTCCAAGAGAAATGTAACTCATTAGTGAACATATTAAATTGGTCTTTGTCTGAAATACATGTTACATCATATATATGTTTAACACATTATCTTGTTTTCTTCTTCTCCTTGTCCTGGAGATTTGACAAGTTGTTGCTCCACTTTTGCATTCAATGAAAGATGTGTTGAACATAATTGTGACTTATTGTAAAAACAAGTTCATAAACATGAATAATCTAATAGTCAAGAATGATTTGAGTATAATTGAACAAAATTCAACAACATATAAGCATACTTGTTTACATTGATCAAATTTTGATTAGTTGCTTTATCTTGGGCCCCCTTTTCTTCCTAGCTAATTTTCATGTTGTTTGAGGTATCGGACTATGCATCTCAGGTGCCATCTAAACTACTTATGAAGGGTAATCAAAATTGTAGTCCAAATAGAAATTATGCAATAGCCTTAAGCAGATGAACTAGGTAGCTTAAATAAGAGAAGAGAAAGAGGCAATCATACAATATTTGCATAGTGGTATCATATTTAAAGTACCCATAAATATATTCAATTAATTGTGTTTTTGTTTTTTTCATATTGCATTTTACTATGCACATGTTTCTTCCTCCCTTTTTCTTCTCGCTTTCGGTACTCACGTGGCAATGGGTCTTGTGGGCACTACATCTGGTTAATGAATGAAATTCTATTACTTGCCGTAATCAATGATTGGTACCTCGATGTATATTGGTATCTCATGCATATGATTTTATATTTGTATCCTTGTGTATCAATGTATTGGTATCTTATGTTATAGTTTTGCTAATTACAAACATAGGACTTTAGTAATTAATTAACTTATGACATAAAAAGTTAGGACTTGAAAATTAATTAACTTAGGAAAAAATTGAGTACCACATGTGACCATGATATAATCTTATTATATAGTTCACTAATTAAATAATTTTGGATTTAATAAATTAATTTTGATTGGTCCACTATGATTTACTAGATAGCCAACAAGGCACTATAAGTACAAAAGTGAGTACCACATGTGATCATGATATAATCTTGTTATATAGTTCACTAATTAAATAACTTAGGACTAAATAATTTAATTTTGATTGGTCCACTATAATTTATTAGCTAGCCAACTGAGGCATTATAAGTACAAAAGTGATTATGACATGTGATTAAGATATAATCTTGTTATATAGTTCACTAATTAAATAATTTAGGACTAAATAATTTAATTTCAATTGGTCCACTATGATTTACTAGCTAGCCAGCTAGGGCACTATAATTGTACAAAATTGAGTACCACGTGCAATCATGATATAATCTTATTCTATAGTTCACTAATTAAATAACTTAGGACTTAATAATTGAATTTTGTTTGGTCCACTATGATTTACTAGCTAGCCAATTAGGGTGCTATAACTGTACAAAATTGAGTACCACATGTGATCATGCTATAATCTTGTTATATAGTTCACTAATAGAATAACTTAGGACTTAATAATTTAATTTTTTATTGGTCCACTATAATTTACTAGCTAGCCAATCAATGCACTATAATTGTACAAAATTGAGTATTGTTAGACTATTGGCAAGTGTACCAATGTCGTCGCAGGTTACAAAATTTATAATTGTTCGTCTCCACAGGGACTTGGACTACTCAGTTATTTTAAATAAAAGTAACAGTTTAATAGTTTATGTACAACAAGTGTAAGTGGAATTTCATGAGTTTGTGAAAATAACGCAATTAGGGATTTTAGGAAATTATGGAAATAACAGAAATTAATAAAATGAATTTAATTAATTTAAGAGAAAGTAGGATTGAGTTTCATCACTCATACCCTCAGTATCCAATTAACATTACCATGTATAAATCATTTTCTATCATTATTGATGCACACATTAATTCACCCCGAATCGATCTCTGGCATTCGAGAATCATAAGGATATTTACTAAATATCGATCCTTATAACATGAAGTAAATAACCCAGCATTATAATCATAATCTCGTGCTATTTGCAATCTAAACGTTATGCTCTATTCCAAGCAACGCAACGTAAAGAGTAAAATTATTCAGTTCAAATCCTAAGGGCACTTTCTAGTCAAGCTTAGAATCCTATTTCATGAAACTAGTGACCATGTAGAATCAACCATTAAGAACAGAATGAAATCACCAGAATGAGTAGAAAAGATTCATACATATATAAAATATTAAGAGCTACAAAAGGGTACAAACATTACATCTAATCCTTAGGAGAAACTAACTGATCATGGTATAGAGCAAGCGATCAACATAAGACATGACGAAGGTAGTGATCCCTAACCCATTTCTGCAGAGTTTCCACTCCTTTTCTCTCTTCTCTCACCTCTCTCTAAGCCTTCATGGCTACTGGTTTCGTTCTTCCTCTCAAAGTAGTTCTTTTCACCTTCATTTGCATGCCTTTATATAAGAAATGGTGAGCTACTCAGGTGAACTCGCCCAGGCAAGTTTTTTAGCCTTGTTTCACTCACCTTGGTGAGTTAATACTTAGTCCTGAAGGAAGCAATTCACCCAGATGAGTTTTTTACACGTGATGCACTTGCCCAGGCAAGTTTAAGACTTCATCTGAAGAAAGATGTTAGCCTGGGCGAGTTTGGGCGAATTTGGTTGGATTTTAGAAAAGTCCTCTTTTGACCTTTTTGCCCTTTTCTCTTGTTTTGTTTGTTTCGGGTGCCACATATATACTTGATACCTATCGAAACACCAAAATTGAGTGGATGAATCTTCCAAAATGTGAATAACAATCTATATATATGTTCAAAATATAAAATAACTAGGATTAGGGCTAGTTTATAAGTGAATTTCTAGAAATCAAAAGATAAGTATGAGCATTATAATCTCAGAAATAACTAAAATATGACACTTATCAAGTATCACATGTGATCATGATATAATCTTATTATATAGTTTACTAATTAAATAACTTAGGACTTAATAATTTCATTTTGAATGGTCCACTATGATTTACTAGTTAGCCAACCAAGGCACTATAAGTACAAAAGTGGGTACCATTTGCGATCATGATATAATCTTATTGTATAGTTCACTGATTAAATAACTTAGGACTTAATAATTTCATTTTGAATGGTCTACTATGATTTACTAGCTTGCTAGCCATGGCACTATAATTGTACAAAATTGAGTACCACACGCGATCATGATATAATCTTGTTATATAGTTCACTAATTAAATAATTTAGGACTAAATAATTTAATTTCAATTGGTCCACTATGATTTACTAGCCAGCTAGTTAGGGCACTATAATTGTACAAAATTGAGTACCACATGCAATCATGATATAATCTTATTCTATAGTTCACTAATTAAATAACTTAGGACTTAATAATTGAATTTTGTTTGGTCCACTATGATTTACTAGCTAGCCAATTAGGCTGCTATAATTGTACAAAATTGAGTACCACATGTGTTCATGCTATAATCTTATTATATAGTTCACTAATAAAATAACTTAGGACTTAATAATTTAATTTTTTATTGGTCCACTATGATTTACTAGCTAGCCAATCGGGGCACTAAAAGTATGAAAGTCATGTTATATAGTTCACTAATTAATTAACTTAGGACTAAATAATTGAATTTTGATTGGTCCACCATGATTTACTAGCTAGCCAATCGGGGCACTATAAGTATGAAAGCCATGTTATATAGTTTACTAATTAAACAAATTAGGAATTTATAATGTAATATAATTTAATTTATCTAATGTTATAGTTGGTGTCATAAATTAGTACTTAACAATTTAATTTATATTGGTCCAGCATGTTTATTTTTATATGAGTTAATTTGATAGAGTTTTCAAATACGCTGCATTTTTCCACTTTAATGGGTGATCTCATCATTTAATATTGATCATGTTGTATAATTAATTCTGGTAGCATCCTTTCCCTTTCTAGTAGCATCCTTTCCTCTTCTATGCATGATCTCCTTTCCACTTTCTTATGTTGTATAATTACTTTGTAGATAGCGCACTTAACAACAAAAGGCATGCACTGTGATACATTTGTACACTTAACTAAGAGAAGAACCATATTGCAAAACCAATAAGCTTTGCTTGTTAATTTAAATGGACATTTGGTATCACAAAGCTTGCCACAAAATTTAGTTTAATGGAATAAATTTAATTTAAATTTAAAAATGCTTTTGTAATTGTGACTTATAACCTCCTCTAAACTAAATGGACATTTGGTATCAACAACAACAACCAATACTCTACCTAAGCTTAATGGTCGACATAAATTACATAGCCCAGTCAACATTGATACACTTCCTCTAAAATTTGGCAAAAGCAAGAACTTTGAATAAACATTGTGGCTTTTTTCTTAGACCCAGAAGTAGTTGAAGACTTTGGAAAATTCTAAGCCATCATTTCGCCAAAGAAGGTTACTGCACAACATTCATATCTTTTAATTTTTTATAACACTTTGTTGGTATATAAGTTTGTTAATATGTTGAACATATTGTATGCAAAATCGGATAATTCAATGCAATTTTTACAAGCATCGTATGGGCCGAATTGATTTTGGCGAATGCTTCATAAAAGAACTAAGAGAAAACAAATACTTAGTTACTTTATCAGAGTTAGGTGTGGTGGGATTATTCATAATAAGGGTGAAAGACATGGTCCGACTACTCGGACTCAACACTAAGCATGTGATAGTTTTCTGGCATTTTGACGCTGAATAAATTTTTATTGCACGTTTTTCATTTGAATCAGCAAGAGATCAAATATCTCCAACCTATGCAAGTGATTCAACAAGATTTACTTTAAAACATGTAAATAGCTTATTTACCCTCCTTTTTTGTACTTAACTTTACTACTTCATTCTTGTTTAATTATTCGGATGGAGGGACAAGTGAATCCAAATAATTTGATTGAAGGACAAGTGAATCCAATTAATTAGATGGAAGTTGTTGATGAACAATTCGATAACCATGAATGGATTATCTAGTTATCTAAGAAAGGAGTGGCTGGAACAATTGCTTAGGTGAATTGGACAAAAAACTATAATATTTTATTATTGAAAATAATTACACATTTAAATATTTCTTCAATGCCTACATGTAGTATATTCTAATTCATTTTGTGGAGACATGGCAAGTGGATTGTAACACTCCGTGTGCACCCGGCGTATTAACATTGTTACAATATCAGAATAACGCAGCAAGCATGGAAACAAAACAATAAAGGAAGCCTGAATTCAATATAAATACACATTATGTACATATATGGTGAATCTCAGTCTTTTACAATATACATAGTCTCAAGACTAAACACATTTTCCCTAGGTATCCAAAATACAAGCAAAATAACAAAATGTAAGCCAACAAGCTCGATCATCTATGCCTAGGGTGTTGATCAATATCTATCCCGTCTCAGGCCTCTTGCCTTGGGATTTCTCTGCTACTCCTGTATCATTTCCTGCAACATAAGCCCCAAACGGGGTGAGATAATAATCTCAGCAAGCTCAGGGTTCTTGGAGATCATCTCCTTTACCCTGATTCAATGCTATACATATAATATAGTAATTTGGCCTAATCATGGCCGTTCCAGTCATGCCATAATCACATGTCACTAAGTACCATGTAAGCATCCATTTCATTAAATTCCTGAGGAGGATCATCCATTAAAGGGCTCTCCACTCAACTCAGGACTATTACATACACATTGCCTGAGGAAGATCATCCATTTAAGGGCTCTCCACTCAACTCAGGTCTTATATGAACATTCTACTGGCCAGAGAATTAGTATATCATCACTACACATATCATTATCAACATCACACCCTCACAGGGTTCATATATATATATATATATATATCTAATTAATCATCATCATGCCATTACATACATATTTCCAACTAATAATATCATACAATAATCATGAGGCATAACATATCAGACCATCACCCTCTTGGGTCTGGTGAATACAGAAAGGAAAACAAGCTCCAAGAACAATGAGCTTACCTAGTCTCAGCTCAGAATAGGCTCTCCTAGCCTCGTGAGGATCTCTACCAGTGATATGTGCTTCACGCCCTACAATAGGCATGAATCAAAGCATCAGTAACGGTTTTCAACCGCTTATATGAAAGGAGATGTTCTTCCATTCTTTATCAATCCATGTCTTCTAACTTAAGGTTCGTATTAGCCCAGCTTCTATTAGGCTATCCATTGACCTTCAATTGTCTGCCTCAATCTAACTAAGGCCTCAGAGTTTCGTTAAAACTCTGTACAATTCAATTTCAGGCTTAATCAAAGCCAAGAACCCATCTCGATTCAACTCAGCCAAAACAAGAGTATTATCATGTTTTCACCGTTCATTTGGCCTTATGAACAACTTTTGTAAAAGTATGTACAGTAATTCAGGCCATAATACCTCCCATTTGCACACACTTTCTTCCCCTCCAGAGCCAGACCTAAACTTCATCACAAATTCAGTTTCACAGTTCCATATTACTCAGAACAACCTCCTGACTACACTTTTCTAAAGAACCTAAGCCTAATTTCAGCCCTATCATTACTTGATTACTATTCACCCAATCCCCATTCTAAGAATCAACCGGTCAGGACATGAGTTTCTTACCTCAAAGCAATCAAGAAAGGCCGGAGAAGTCTTTCCCTTAGCTCTACTGTCCTTAAACCAGCTTCTTTTTCCTCCAAAGCTCAGCTCTCTTTCAAGAACTCAGGGGTTGGGATTCTCTAGGGAAATAGGCTGAAATTTAGCTTCAATTGGTTTTAGTCAAGCTTAGAAGTGATTAGGAGGTGTTTTAATGGCTTATAATGAAGATATGAAGCTCCTAAGGTGCATCAATGGTGGTCTAAGCTCAGGGAAGAAGAGGAACAATGCTTTTTCCTCTGAAAATCGCGTTTTGCCTTTATATAGGTGGCCTGACCGACATGCCGCGCTCCTGGCACCACTCTGGCGCTGATGGCGCCAGTTTCCAGCAGCTGTGGCGCTACTGGCGCCACTTTGGTGCTCTTGGCGCCAACTTCCAGCACCTCTGGCGCTCCTGGCGCCAGACTCCGTCGCTAATTCTGTCGCTAAATCCGTCACTAAGGCTTTTGCGACGGAATTTTATAAATTTTAAATTTTTATTTTTATTTTATTTTATAAAAGCCTAGGTTATTATATGGATCATTTCAACTATTGTTTGTTGATGGATGTATTCAGGGAGACATATCACTATGAAATTTTGAAAAGGAGGACAACATCCACTATCTATTTTTTGTTTGCATGTATATGGGAGTATCTTATGAGACAAAATGAATTAAAAAAAGATCAACAATAGAAGATGCGAAAAGTCATCAACCCAAATATGCTTGTTCTGAAATTTGAAAGGATCTGAATTTGAAAAAACTTAGAAAACAATTCTTGATTATGATGATGACTAGAATTTAATTACTGTTATTTTGATTTTAGTTTTTGTTCCTATCCTTTTGTATTGAACCTCTATTTTCTATTTAAACTTAAAACATCATCCTAAGTTCTAGGTATTTCTACTTATGATTCCACTGAGCTTTATTCTTAGTCTATTTTTGTTTTACTATAATTCGTAATTGACTATTTTTGGCTCCTATGATTAACTGCATTTATTGGGGTCTTTTATATTTCGATATACAAACATTGATTCTTAGGTAATAACATTGTCAGAACCAACAATAGGTAAAGGGTAGAGTGTAAACTTATGGTCCTAGTTTAAAAAAAAGGAATAAAATAAGACTAAAAATATACAAAAAACAAGTTATATATAATTACAAAAAGTTGTTTTATATTTGATTAGAGACTAATTTGTTTTATCATAAAAGCATCATTTGCAGCCAAAAAAATAATAAAATCATTTCAAATTAAAATGTTCATTAGGTGTTACATAATATAATCATAAATTCAAAACTCATGAATTAACATTTTTCATAAGTATTTATTGACTCAACCACTAATTGAAAATAAATCTAAATACATTTTATTAAATACAAACAGTCTATGTTCCTGGAACAAAAGTTTCTAATGTATGTTATAGAAACTACAAACAACATTGTGATTGCATAATTTCCATTGATCCATTCGTCCCTTTCCTATCAAGTGGATATAATCTTTCAAATAACTAAACAATTTTGCATAACTAGCTTTCATCTAAGCCAATGGTTATTTTTTGCTATAATAAAGTACATGGGATACTAGTTATTAATAACATCATGTGGAAATTTAAATTCATTCCTAAATTTGTCCTTTGTTAATTGACTATTCTTTAATTGAAACTGCTACCATGTGGGGAATGCATTAGTAAAATAGGAATGGGCAAATAGCAATACCTAAATATTAACATTCAAGTGCAGACCAGTTTACAACAACAACAATTTCAATGGGTATTCCTATTTACACCCCTTATGTTTCATTTAACACTCCATTTTTATTATATATTCAAAAATAAAAATCCAGTAAAACTAACTCATTTATGAATAATCACATTTTACATCCCACAAATGAGTTATCATCAAGGGAGTGTGTTGGTAAACTTTACTCATTTTAAAATTTATTAATTGACTATGTCTTTAATTGGAACTGCTACCATGTGGGGAAAGCATTAGTAAAATAGGGAAAAGCAAATAGCAATTCCCAAATATTATTGAGAGGATTCAGGTGCAGGCACGTTTCCAGCAACAACAAAGATAACATCTCAACACTAGATTTTTTACTCTAACATGGACCCTTTTATCATATCACAACGAAAGGCACAACCACATAGGGAAGGAAAATAACAAAACTAATTCCAAATGTAGAGCACTGTCAAGATTGAGCCTCAATCCAAATATAAATTGTTACTGAATGAAGAACCACTACATAACAAGAAACCATTCTGAAGCAATAAAAAAAATTCACAAAAACAAGTACATGGACTAAATTCTAATAACATTCTTTCACCTCTATGTTAAAATCTAAAACAAGTAAAAAAAACAAGGCTTATTAGCTTATGCAACAAATAATTTATAGACAAATACTCTATTAGCTCCTACAACAACAAAAAAATCATACTTATTAGCATGAAATACTGAATTAAAGAAATTTGGCATCATAAGGGAAAGTTCACATTACCAGTAATTCAAATACTCCAATTACTTTCATCTTTCAGCACGTTTCTTGAACTGCTGAAGTAATTCATAATTACCTCCCCTAGATTTCATGTTCTGCAAGACACCATTGCTTATTAAACATAAACACAACATTTACAACAAATTAAATATGAAATCATATGATACTATAGACAAACTAACCAAAGTGATAAAGATTGCATTAGGGTCTGGTGCATGTGGGATAGGGGGAAATTGAGGAATTTGGAAGTTTTGAGTGAATTTCCTGTGATTAGGTGCTTGAGGAAATGGTGAGACTTAAGGAAACTGTGGGACTTGGGGATGTTGTGGAACTTAGGGATATTGGGGAAATATTGTACTCCATATGCATTATAATAAGACATCCCATGAGAGTGCACAAAATAGGGACAACTGGGGTTTTGTTAAGAAGGTAAAACATCTTTTGCATTAATTTCTTTAGTTTTAACACTTGAAGGATCACAATGTTTATTTTCTTTTGGAGAATTTTGAGTAGAGAGATTCAGGTTGACATCTTTGGCTATTGATAAATTTCTATCATTACCTTTACATATATGTAAATTACAAGTTCTCATATTAATTAAATGCAAATCAAATTAAAACACAAACAAAAATGACATTGACTTACAACATTTTCCTTTGTAGACTTTTTCCCAAGGCCCTATTGTTTTGTATCCTTCACTTGTGTTCGACAACCAACGTCCCTTCTACGTTTCTACATTAATATTACATTTAAGAATTAAAGTTGCCATAACACAATTAACTCAGAAAACAAACAGATTACACTATGAAATACAGTCCACATTACATTATCATTGTGTCCTACACTATGTTGGGTATTAGCCATGACTTGACTGTTAGTCAAATCAATTAGTAACATTTCTTTATCCCGCAAAACATAATTATTAAATGCTAAAATCATCCTTCTAAACTAGAATATGACTTCTTAGGAAATGAATTAAAAAAATAATAGTATTAGTAAAGCATAATTACACTAAGTTCAACTCTTCCATTGTCAGATTTTCCTTTATTAGATCTTGCATTCTCGGGTCTTCCTTTATAAGTAGTTCCATTGTTGGTTTTAATTTATTAGCACTTCCATTGTCAGCTTTTTCTCTATCACCAAACTCCATGGCACATTAATCATCACCAAAAGTGTAATCATCACCAATAGAGTGCATCAATAGACATGTTGTACATGTGTGACCAATTTTTTTACAACTAGAGCATTTTCTATTCTTCTTGCCATTTTTTCTTCGTGGAGAACCTTTTCTCTTGACCACGTTTGGCTCATCTACATCATCTTCAGCATGACTATCACTACTTTGCATGTGGATTTGTTGCTGCAAAACTTTAGTCAACTTCAGAATTTAATTCCTTATAAAATTAAAACTATCAAGCAATTTACCACCAATCAACAAGTAGTTAGTCCCCTAACATGGGAAGAAGTGACAAGGTCATTATCCAAATCATTTGATTGATAAGAGTCAATAAATTTATTCTTCGCATCCTTCAACCATCAATTGAAAATCAAAATTGGAGGAAATGGATTCACATGGTCATGCCTCGTGACACAAATTATGTGGCAACAAGGAAGGCCATTAAAAAACTCAAACATCTTACACTCACATGCAAACTTGGATTCATTATTATCAAATAGTACTTCAATTTGATGATGATGTTCTCGATATTTGTCAACCTTGTACGTCACTTTGCCTAAAGCTTCAGTCCTCTTTGTCACATTCAGTCTATCGGAATTAACAATCTGCACCTTCACTTTATATAATATATCTCTGGTATAAAGTGTTGTAGCATGTTCCTCAATACTAGGAAAGGAAGAATCTATCACAGGATTTGTATATAATGGATTAAAATTTGAAATCAACTCATTGTACCTATAGTCTCTTAAAGAGTGTTCAAAATTATACAATAACTCCACAAGTGTATTTTTCGTCCGAATATATATCTTTACCATTGAATTCACACTTCCGCATATAGAGATAGTACGCAAGCCAGCAAAAACGTTTCCACATGAGTACGTAGTAGTCAACATGTACCTCTTTTGGTAGAGTTGTGAAACCCAACTATTCCCTTCAAGCTAGTGTTTAACAAGCATTTGATTACAAAATATCTCAAATCTATAAAATATTTTTTTGAAATCATGTAAAAACTATGAACTCTTCACATTTTCACAAGCATTCTTCTATAAGTGCCATCGACACAGTCTATGTGTTGCATCAAGGAACACTTCCTTAATTTCCTTCCTCATTGCAAGATCAACATCTGTCACAATTGATTTTGGTTTTTCGTTGCACAAATTGCCTCCAAAAATTTACTCAACACTCTATATTCATCAGTACTTTTATCTGCAACTAGCGCATATAAAAAAATCACGATTTTGGAATGATGATTTTTTCCTAAAAATATAACCATTGTCTTGTCATACTTATTCTTCTTGTATGTAGCATCAAACACAACCATGCCATTAAAACATTGACAATCAATTCTACTAGTACCATAGCCCAAAATAAATGCATCAATTTGGAATCTTTAGAAATCTAGTATTTTGCATAAAACATTTCATCATTGTCTGCCTTACCATGTAAATAACTCAAAGCAACCATTGCATCCCAATCTTTTATTTAGACCTCCTTCGCTACTCAATGTAGTTGAACAAATCCTTCTTGTTGAATCCCACCCCTGCAGGTCCACCTTTTTCGGCTATCATGTAACTCATTAATTGTCAAGTTCTAACTCCCTATGCATGCAATGAATCTACTTGAGCTTTATCACCATCACTCAATACATGGTTATGTCCTCCCAAAATGACACTACTTGGAACCGTGAGGTAATGGGATCTACCTTCAAACACAACCTTGCTAGGAAACCCGTACAAGTCAAAGGTCTATGAGTCTTTTTCCTACCATCCCTAATAAAATGTTTTATGTTCCTAAATTTCACTTTGTTGCATACAAATTGATGCCTTTTCACTTCACCATTTGAGCCATAACGAACCTCATCCTTCTTAATAGCAAACCAGTGAACTTTGCATATGCATAATAGAATTTATAAGTAGCCTCTTCACTAGCAAATTTCATTCCCATTATGTGTTTTTCTATTAATTAAATAAAGTTATTGAATTTAGAAGACATATGGTCAATATCTGAGTCATCAAAGTCATCTCAACATCTTCACCCCCTTCACTATCACTAGAATCACTACCCTCATAATATTCTGCCTTGCTACGTCTAAAATCATTTTCATAATCTGAAATCTCAAGTCAATCATCCTCAACATTCTCATTACACTTGTCCATTTGCAAATTAATTAAATAATAATATACAATTTTCAAATTCCAAAATCAAAACATCATAGCATGCAAACTAGGGGTTATCAAACAACTTTTTTAATTTAACTAAATTATAATTGAATTGAAATTGAACTGTTCAAAACTAAACTGACTTTTTTTAAATGAACTAAATTAACTCTAGAGAACAATTCAATTGCAAGTAGTCACAAACTTCTTATTTGGTTTTTAGTTGTTGGTTGTTCGTTGAGCAAATTGAATACAAATAATTTTCAACAATGTTCTCCAAGGAAAACTATATCTCTGCCATAGTATACACTTACCAATAAAAGTTTCCTCGACATCATCCAAAACAAGAAGTGTGTTATAATATCATTTTTCCAGCATAAGCATATGAACTTCATGAAAACACCACAATTGTTCAGTGGTAAAAGGAAAAAAAGTGATCACTAATTAGTACATATTTTAAAGGCAACAAACTCACACTCTATTCTTTAAAAGATATTGGACATATCAATATATAAGCATATTGTAACAACCCGCATAGTCGCCACGATATCACTACTCTAAAACACAAAAATTTTATTTTAAGTGAAAGTTTTATTATTTGATTGTGAAAATAGTGGTAAATTTTTAGCGATATACATTCACCAAATAGCGCATAAATGAGTGTGTGTGTGTGTGTGTGTGTGTGTGTGTGTGTGTATATGTATATATACATATATTAAACCACTATACATCATTCATATGTCAAGGTATAATTCAATTTTTTTACATGTATTTAAACCTGCAATTTACATGCCAAATCAGAACATCAAGGAACCAGCTAAGGAAGAGTTTGATAACAAAACACAACTCCCGAAAGAAACTCCAACGTTATCACTTCGGCTTGGCGATTCCAACAAAAGACCTCTGCCGAAAGACACCTACTGTTGCTCATCTACTCCCACGAACGAAAGTTCGAGATCATCACAAACACCAACCACATGGTACAAGATGTAAGGGTGAGTTTATTGTAAAAGATTAACGAATACCAGATAACAATAATTAGAAAGAAAATAATAACAAATAATCACAATCATTCTCATTAATCTACCAATTCAACATACACTTAACAAACTAGTCATTAACTTTTCAACAATTTAAATCAATTATGCTTGAAATGATGGATGCACCTGACTCAACTCTAAAATGCAATATGGTATCATTCATCAAGAAATAGCCTAAGTGTGTCCTTATAACACTATCACTTAGGAAAACTTAGCAACAATTGTCGAGGTCACCAAATAGTGCACAGGTCACTCCTCCATGTTGATCAACATAAGTCTCAAGGAAGTTCCAAACCAAGTTCTATGCCCCCAAGCACACATCATTTTCCCTCATGAAAAATCACAAGTACTTACTGACAAAGTTTATACAATTTCCACACAATTATACAGTATTAAACACGGGCTTCAACAATGCATTAACCTTGAATAGTTAAAAAAGTTTTAAACAATCTCTTTCCCTCTCCAGGGACGCTTATAATTTTTAGGCCAAATTCCCTACCCTCTTCAGGGATATTTAGACAAGTCACTGCACCCCCTATGTTCATAAACAAATGTAGTCATCTCAATGACATCATCAACATCAACATCATCACATCTCAATGTCATCATCAACATTAACATAATCTCACTTCAATGTCATCATCAGCATCAACATCATCACTAGCAATCGCATTCCACACATACATATAAAATCTTGTCTGGGATTCATATTCCCGAGGCCTTCAGACAATATAAATTACATATAATAACAATTCGTAATATAACGAGACCGATATTTTAGGGAAAATTCTAAATTAAAGAGAAGAAGTATAGTATACAAAACCAACTCTTAAGCCCATTTAAATTTTAATAAAAGAAGTAACAAGAGAACAAATAAAAAATTTTGCGCACAATCTCCTCTATAATTAAGACTTTTCCCAAAATTTCAATCAATACAACAATAACATCATTCATAGTTTTATTGATGAATAACAAATATATCACAATCTCATTAGTTTAAAACAACTTTTCTTGAAAACCAGCTTGCAATTGGGACAAACATACAACCCCATAATTAAGTTGCCAGACCCCAACTATGATGTCAAAAGCTATAAATTCCCCTCACCTATCTATATCTCTCTGATAGCTCCTCGCTACGTTGTTTAGATATCTCTTAGGTTCATGTCCATTGGTCCAAAGCAAAGCTCTATATAGCAAATCAAAGATAATTCAATATAGATTTCAAAGACAAAGACAATTTTAACATTCGGGGTCAAATACCCATTCCATTTTAAAAGGGGCTAAAATGGTGTTTTTTGGTTCTACATCAAAGACACATCATTTTGAGATTCTGATCACGCCAATGTGGTCGGGGTTTAGCAAGGGTCACAAAAACGAAATCAATTTTATAAAAAAAACAACTTTTACAACGTCTTATTTTCAAGGGTATTTCAAAGGAAATGTAAAACCATCCAATAACGATAATGAAATCACAAGAGATACAATCAAAGGCTAAATGTAACTAGGAGAAGGCATAGAAAACACGATTACCTCGAAGAAATCACGCAGGGAGGGTCGAGGGCTTCGTTCTCTATCGAACCCACGGGTTGGGTTTTGAAGATTATGCTCCAATTAAAGGCTTTAACTTTATGCGATGGTCCAGCGACAAGCGGTGGTGGCTCATGGCGGTCACCGGTGGTCGTGGGTGGGGGAGGAACAGGGTTTAGGGTTCGGGTGGGGGTTTGGGGAAAAAAAGAGGGAAAATCGTGTTATACCGTGCTGATGGACATATTTATAACTTGCAAGACTCGCTTAGCGAGCTTGTCTGGCTAGAATTACTTCCTCTAGAAAGAATTGCGCTTAACGAGCTGGTGTCACTAACCGATTTGTTCCAATGCAGATGAAACAAACTCTACATATCCCAACATCCACACCAAGCAGTTACACAAGGATAATTCACACAACACTTCAACTAATCCAAATTAATCAAGTAATTAAATAATACAAGCAATACATCAAACATCTATTTTCATTTATCAAAATTTCAGGGTGTTACGCATATCAACATAAATAGCCAGAGACCTGAACAAATCAACATGTCTGTGTGGGAAAGTTTAGGCCCTTTTAATTTATCTTTGTTTTATGACCCCCCTCCCCCACATAAAAAGTGCACAATGCCCACACACACATATGTAATATGAAAGAAATGAGTATGGTCTATGGAGTATATGAATGAAAACTCTTTTAATTTAGACTATAATAATGAAGATCAGAAACCATGTGCAAAAGGACAAAACTCAAAAATTAAACACTTTGGATAAACAATTGTCAACATTCTACTACAAAATAAGTTAAGTCTGTAGACAAATAGTAACATTTAGGCTATAATAGTGAAGATAAAAAACTAATCTTTTTACCACAATAAGCTAAAATCACGACTACTTACTCATCAAAACCTAAACCAAAAATGAAGCAATCAAATCGCAATGTAGCTAACCAAATCAGAAATAACAAACCAAATTGGAGATGTAACGACCTGCCTCATAGCTACAATATTATTACTCTAAAATGTGGAATTTCAATTTTTAAGTGAAAATTCTATTAATTTGATTATGAAAACGGTGATAAATTTTTTTCGCAATGTACATTCACCAAATAATGCATAGATATGTGTGTGTGTGTGTGTGTGTGTGTGTGTGTGTATTAAACCACTATACATCATTCACATGTCAAGATATAATTTAGTTGTTACATGTATCTAATCCCTGGGATTTACATGCCCAATCAAAAGAAATCAAGGAACCATCTAAGGAAGAGTTTGATAACAAAACACAACTTTCCCAAAAGAAACTCTAACGTCATCACGTTAGTCTAGCAGCTCCAACCAAAAAGACATCCTTCCAAAGACACCTATTGTTGCTCATCTTCTCCCACGAAAGAAAGTTCGAAATCATCACAGGTACCAACCACATGGTACAAAATGCAAGGGTGAGTTTATTGTAAAATATTAATGACTATCATATGACAATGATTAGAAAGAAATACAATAACAAATCATCACAATCATTCTCATTGATCTATCAATTCAACATACACTTAACAAATTAGTCATCAACTTTTCAACAATTCAAATCAATTAGGCTTGAAATGATGCATGCACCTGACTCAACTCTTAAATGCAATGTGGTACCATTCATCAGAAAATAGCCTAAGCTTGTCCTCATGACACTCTCACTTAGGAAAACTTAGCAGTGATTGTCGAGGTCACCCGATCATACATAAATCACTTCTCCCTATGTTAATTAGCATGAGACTCAAGTAAGTTCCAAACCGAGTGATATGCCCCTAAGTACTGGCATTTTTTCCTCATGAAAAACCACAGGTACTTACTGACAAAGTTTATACTATTTTCACACAATTATGAAATACGAAGAATGGGCTCCAACAATACACTGATCTTGTGAAAATAATAGGAATACTTCACAACAACCAAGAGGGGGGTGAATTGGTTGAACCTTGGTATTTTAAAAAATCAAATTCAAATCAGAGTTTCAGGATCTTTATCACTTTCAAAACCAAGAAACCTTTTACTCAATCAAATAGCTCAGCTCAAGAATTCAATAAAACAAAATAGAACTTGTTGAACAATGAATATGATTCAAAGAATTAAAGATCAATGAATAAGATGAGAATAGAGATATAGAAATAAGAACACAAGCAATTTATACTGGTTCACTTCAAAACATAAAGCTACATCCAATTTCTTCTAATTCACACTGAATTAGAGTTCCACTATTATAAAATATTCTTACAAGCTTTTACAAGAAGCTCCCCTTTATCAACCCTAGATAAAGAACAAAAATCTAAAATCCTATTAGACTTCTAAGGAGAAAGATTCAAAGAACACTACTCTAATCTTTAAGCTAGAGAACCCTTCTCTAGTCCCAAGCTAGAAGAATCCAATTACAATAGCCAATTTCAACAAAATATGTAAGCAGAATTACAATCAATGAGTTAAGGAAAGAAACAACCTGATGATCCAGTGAATGACATGCATATGAATGAACAATTCAGGTTGAAAGACAAAACAATCTCAGAGCATTCTTCATCGTTAACCTTTGAAAGAGATTTCTTGCTTTAAAGAATCACTCAAAAACCCATGAGTATATTAGTTGATGCAAGAACTTATAGAACTCAGAAAATCACTTTGGAAGTGTTTAGAAAGCTTGTGTATGCTTAGAATACAAATTGATCAAGTTACAAAACAAGCTGACCCTTAGTTCTATTTATAACAAACTTTTGTAACTGTCAGTAATCGATTAAACGCGCCAAATAATCGATTAAAACGCTCATGTAATCGATTAAAACAACCTTTTAATCGATTAAAGTGTTCTACAAGTTTCTGGACATGAGCAACGAGCAAAATAATCGATTATTCCATCTTGTAATCTATTAAGACAGTAAGCTTCAAAATATCAAAATACACTATGTAATCGATTACGATCTTTGGTAATCGATTAAATCAGGAAGCTTTATAAAACAGAATGAACTATGTAATCGATTACAACATTTGGTAATCGATTAAGACAGGAAGACAGTTTTTTCAACTAAGCCTGTGTAATCGATTACTACCTATTGGTAATCGATTCTTCCAGAGAGACTTAAAATCATGTATAGCAATGTAATCGATTACTACCTATTGGTAATCGATTAAAGTGTTCAACAAAGCAGTTTACATAAAAACAAAGGTCAAATAATCAATTATTCCGATAGGTAATCGATTACATTGTTCTTGAAAGCTTTTCCAGAATGAACTAAGAACAAAATAATCGATTATACCTTTAAGGTAATTGATTACAACAGTACAAAAAATAATTTTTCCAAAAACCTTTGAATCAAATTAAAACCTTAGTTAAATGTTAAAAGCTTTGTTTGATTTTCATGAAAAACACTTAGATAAATCAATGAATGAATGAGTGAATGCATGGATCAATTAGATAGCTTTCCTTTTACATAAAATTCCAAGTCTTCAAGCTTGTTGAAAGCTCAAAACTAATCTTGTATCAAAGACTTCCAAACATCATTAAGCTCCCCTTGTATCCAACATCTTGAATAGTTTAAAAAATTAAACAATCCCCTTCCCTTTCAAAGGATGCTTAAAATTTTTTAAACCAAATCCCTTAACCTCTCCAGGGATATTCAGATAATCACTACACCCCTCATGTACATACACAACATACAGTCATTTCATTAACATCATCAACATCAACATCATCTCATCTTAATGTCATCATCAACATCAACATAATCTTAATTCAATGTCATCATCAACATCAAAATCATCTCATCTCAATGTCATCAACATCACAAGCAATCACATTTCATATACATACATATAAACTCATGCCTGGGATTCACACTCCCAAAGTCTTCAGACAACATAAATCACATGAAATAATAATTTGTAATAACAAGACTTATATTTTAGGGAAAATTCTAAATTAAAGAGAAGAACTATAGTATACAAAAGAAACTCTTAAACCCATTTAAAATTTAATAAAAGAAGTAATAAAGAGTAAATATATGAAATTTTGGGCAGAATCTCCTCTGTAATTAAGACTTTTCCCAAAATTTCAATCAATACAACAACAACATCATTCACAGTTATATTCATCAATAATAAATATATCGTATCCCATTAGTTTAAATCATGACTTTTCTTGAAAGCTAACATGCAACAGGGACAAACATACAACCCCATAATTGGGTTCCCAAACCCCAACTATGGTGTCAAATGCTATAAACAAATCGTAAACTCCCATCACCTATCTATATCTCCCTAATAGCTCATCGCAGCATCATTCAGAGAACTTTTAGGTTCACGTCCGTTGGTCCAAACGCAGAGCTCTATATACCAAATAGAAGATAATTTAGTATAAATTTCAAAGACAGTCAATTCTAACATTCGGGGTCAAATACCCGCTCAATTTTAAAAGGGGCTAAAATGGTGTTGTTAGTAATGCCACATCAAAGAGATGTCATTTTGAAATTCTGGTCATGCCAATGTGATCAGGGTTCAACAAAGGTCACAAAAATGAAATTAATTTTATAAAAAGGAAACTTTTACAATGTCTCATTTTAAAGAGATTTTCAAAGGAAACGTAAAAATATCCAATATTGGTAACCAAATCACAAGGGATGAAAAGATAGGCTCAAACTAACTAGGAAAGGCATAGAAATCACGGTTACCTCATATAAACCATGAAGGGAAGGCCAAGAGCTTCATTCTCTACTAATTCTTCGAGTTGGATTTTGAATATTCTTCTCTGATTAAAGTGTTCAACTCCGTGCAGTGGTCTGGTGACAAGTGGTGATGGCTCATGACGGTATCGTCTTGGGTGGTGAAGGAGGAGATTTTGGGGTTTTGGGAGAGGAAAGAGGGTGAAAACACATTTTTCCGTGCTGATGGAAGTATTTATAACCTGCAAGATTCTCTTAGCGAGCTTGTTTCGCTAAGCAAAATTTAACTTTTGGTGCTAAGCGAGACATTTAGCACTGAGCGACATTTCTCTTCTGGCTAGAATTGTGCTTAGCGAGCCGGTGTCGCTAAGCGAATTACTTCCTCTAGAAAGAATTGCACTTAGCGAGCAGGTATTGCTAAGCGAATTATATTCTCTGGATGGAATTGCACTTAGCGAGCTGTTCCAATGCATATCAAACAAACTTCACTTAACCTAACATCCACATCAAGCAGTTGCACAAGGATAATTCACACAACACTTCAACTAATCCAAATTAATCAAGTAATTAAACAACACAAGTAATACATCAAACATCTACTATCAGTTATCAAAATTTCAGGGAGTTACAACTCTCCCACCCTTTTAGAAATTTCATCCCCGAAATTTACCTGACTCAAACAAGGCTGGATAGGCTTCTAACATATGACTCTTTAGTTCCCATGTTGCGTCCTCTCCTGATGTACCTCCTCATACCACCTTGACCAATGTAATTTCTTTCCCTCTTAAGTGCTTTGTTCGCCTATCCTCGATCCTCAAAAGAAATGTTTCATATGTCAAGTTCTCCTTTACTTGAATGTCATCTAATTTGACCATGTGAGATGGATCATAGATATATTTTCGGATTTGAGAAACATGAAAGACATTGTGAAGGTTAGAAAGAGACAGGGGTAATGCAATTTGGTACGCCATAGGGCCTTGGAATGAACGATAAAATGAGGTGTGAGTTTTCGGGATTTCAAGGCCCGATCAATCCCAGTCCACGGGGTGACTCTCAAGTATACATGTTCATCAATCTCGAATTCCAAGTCTTTTCTCCTCTTGGCCTAATAAATCTTTTGCCTACTTTGAGCAGTCCTCATCCTCTCTGGAATCAACTTGACCTTCTTAGTAGTTTGTTTTACCACTTCATGTCCTAAGGTGAGGTTATCTCTGGGTTCTAGCCAGCACAGAGGTGTCCTACACCTTCTACCATACAAAGCTTCATAGGGAGCCATGCTAATGGTAGAACGAAAACTATTGTTATAGGTGAATACTATCAACGACAAAAAACTCTCCCAACTCCCCTTTTGTTCTAATACGCATGCTCTCAAAAGGTCCTTAGCGACTGAAAAGTCCGTTCAGTTTGACCATCTGTTTGACGGTGATAGGCTGAACTTAGCCTAAGCTTGGTTCCCACTGCTTTGTTCAGACTCTCCTAAAACCTAGAGGTGGATCTAGGATCTCTATATGACACTATGCTAGACGACACACCATGTAATCTAACAATCTTACTAATATATAGGGAGGTCAACTTCTCTAAGGAAAACTTGATATTGATGGGGATAAAGTGAGCATATTTAGTCAATCTGTCAATAATAACCCAAATAGAATCTAAACCTCTCGAGGTTCTAGATAATCCTACAACAAAATCCATGGAGATATTGTCCTACTTCTATTGGGTATCTCTAAGGTTTGCGACTTGCCTGAGGGTCTCTGATGTTCTATCTTAGCCTTATGGCAGACTAAACACGCACACACAAACTCACTAACCTTTCTCTTCATGTTTGACAACCAAAACATTGTCTTGAGATCCTGATACATCTTGGTAGCACCAGGGTGGATGCTTAAATTGCTCATATGCCCTTCCTCTAAGATAATCATAATAAGCTCAGGTACATTGGGGACATAGATTTTATCTCAAAGTCTTAAGACTTCATTGGATCCCACATTGAAACTACTATCTCTCCCTCGGGCTTCTAACTAAGTTCTTATAAAAGAATCAGACTTCTGACCTTCTCTGATCACTGATAGGTAGGGGTGTTCACGGTATGGATTGGATCATTTTTGAAGCAAAAAACCATCCTATCCAATCTCTTCGGTTTGGTCATTTGATCATCCGTTCGGTTTGAAATTTTTTTCAAATCCGATCCAATCCAATCCAATTTTTTCGATTTGGATTGGATCGATTTTCGATTTTTTAAAAAGTCTAAAAATAAAACATGAGACTTATTTTCATCAAAATAAGAAGTATCTAGCATAAACAAACACATTCATTGGACCAAAACAAGCACCATTTTCTAATTTTCATTGGACAAACACGTTCATTGGACAAAAAATAAGGAGCAATGTATTGGGTTTTTGGTTTTTGGGCTATGATGTGGAATACGCCCAAGTAGGTAAAGGGTAATGTATGGTTTATAATTAGATCGGTTTGGATTGGATCGATTTTCACTAGTCAATCTGAAAAACCGATCCAATCGAGTGAAAATTTTTGGTTTTTTTTCGGTTTTTGGTTATTTCGGTTATCGGTTTTTCAGTTTGGTCACCGCGGTTTGCATTGGTTTGGATCGGTTGATGAACACCCCTACTGATAGGGGTAACCTCACACACAAGGCTAAGGTCTCTAAACTGTTCTTGGAGATCCAACTCCCTAACCATCAGGGTAGATATATGTAGGGATTTGTACTCAAAGCATCAGCCACTACATCGGCTTTGTCGAGATGATAGTTAAGCTCAAAATTATAGTCCTTTAGAAACTCCAACCATCTACTTTAACGCATGTTCAGCTCTTTCTGACTAAACAGGCACTTAAGGCTTTTATGATCGCTAAACATTTTAAACTTGAAGTCGAACAGGTAATGCCTCCTCATCTTAAGAGAAAAAACTATAACAACTAACTCCAGATTATAGGTAGGATAATTCCTCTCATGAGTCTTGAGTTGTCTAGAAGCATAGGCCACTACTTGGCCATTTTGCATCAACACTCCCCCTAAACCCATCTTTGATGCATCATAATACACAATCAAAGGGTTCTCTTAGGTTAAGCAAAACTAAAGCGAGCTTGGTCATCAACTTTTCCTTAAGGGTTTGGAAACTATGCTCACACTGGGCATCCAACATAAGAGCTTGACCCTTACGAGTCAGCTTGGTCAAAGGCAAGGCTACCTTGGAGAAACCTTCTATAAATCTCCGATAATATCCCGCTAAACCAAGAAAACTTATAATCTCAAACACAGACTTAGGATTCTCCCACTTAAGAACAACTTCTATCTTAAAGGGATCTACAACTATACCACCTTGAGATATCACATGTCCTAGAAAAATAACTTTCTCTAACCAAAACTCACACTTTGACAACTTAGCGTAAAGCTGTCAGTCTCTAAGGGTTTGCAACATAATTCTTAAGTGTTCTTCATGCTCCTCTCTAGTGTTGGAGTATACCAAAATATCATCTATGAATACTATCACAAAACTATCAAGATAGGGGTGAAAGATACTATTCATGTAGTCCATAAATACACCAGGAGCATTAGTCACTCCGAAGGGCATGACTAGATACTCGTAATGACCATAACGGGTCCAAAAGGCAATCTTTGGGATATCCTCAGACTTCACTCAGATCTGATGGTAATCTGACCTAAGGTCTATCTTGCTAAACACACAAGCTCCTACCAGTTGGTCCATAAGATAATCTATTATAAGCAAAAGGTACTTGTTCTTGATCGTCACCTTATTCAACTGGCAGTAGTCTACACATAACCTCATAGTTCGATCTTTCTTCTTTACTAACAACATTGGCACTCCCCATGGAGACATGTTGGATCTCACAAACTGTTTATCCAATAACTCTTTTAACTGTTTCTTAAGCTCAACCAACTTTATGGGAGACATCCTATAAGGGGCTATGGTTATAGGTCTGACACTAGGTACCAGATCTATAGAAAACTTTATCTCTCTTAGGTGGTAAACTGGATATATCCTAAGGAAATTCTCTAACAACAAGGAGATCATCCATAGAAACCTTGGTCTCTACTTCCAGGTTAGACAGGATCATGTACACTTGGGCATCCTTTTTCAAAGATGTCATAACTTGGTTGGCAGAAATAAACATTCCATCCCTACTCACTTTAGAATCACCAAACACCACAGTTTTATCAAAAAGGTTTCATAAGACATAGTTGCAAGATAACTAGTCCATACCCAGAATAACACCAGTTTGGCTCAGAGGTAAACAAATCAGATCAATCAAGAATTGTCTACCAGAAATCTCTATAGGACAATTCAAACACACATAAGAAGTTAAAACCAAACCACTAGTCGGTGTCTCTACCACAATATCATCATTCAAAGAAGACACAAAAAGCTTAAGTTTCTCCACACACGAGTAAGATATAAATGAATGGGCTGCACTGGAATCAAATAGCACAAGTAAGGAAATCCCACTTATGAAACATTTACCTTGGATTAGATCTTTTGATTTCGAAGCTTTAGTGCCATCAAGAATAAAGACTCTTCCAGTGGCCTTCGGACGTCCAGTTTGGTCATTCAAACTCCCACCATTTTGCTCCTTCTTGGGATATGGACAGTCCCTCCGAATATGGCCCTTTTGTCTGCATTTGAAATAGTTCATGTCTTTGTTCGCACAATTTGAAGAAATGTGGTCTGGCTTACCACACTTCTAACAAATGATCCGAGTTGAGAAAGCAGTGGATTTGCTACCACTATCACCAGGGAACTGCAAAGTAGCAATTCTCTGATTGTTGGGGCGATTACGATATTGCTTGGGAGGGGTCGGGTATGGTTTTCTCAGATTTTGGGATCCATGCTTCTTGTTCTTCATTTGGCCCATACTCCGATAATATGTCGCCCTGTCTCGGGAGTCTTCATCCCTGATCCTACACATGTTCATCAGTAGTGGGAACTAATGAACACCTTGAAAATTCACAGCTTGCTTCACCTCAAGTCACAAGCCATTCAGAAACTTCACGCACTTCGAGATTTCACCATCTCTTCCTCGTTAATGAGGGAAGTACCTCATTAGCTCTTCAAACTTGGCTGAGTATTAAGCTATAGTCATGTTCCCTTCATGTTCCTAACATCTGCCCAGGTCACAACTTGACCTTCAGCCTCCAAACACTGGCGAGTGTTCTCCCACCAGTATTCAGCTTTTGTTGGATATAAGGGGAGCAAAAAGAAGAATGAAGCTTATTGACTTAGAAGTGTTTTAAGCTTTTCACATGCCTTGAAGATTGAAATCCAAATCCAAGTGTATGAGAAACAAATATGTTGATCATTGCATTTGTATACATATAGTCATTTACATGCTTAAGAGTTTTTTTTATCAAGAATAAAAGCTATTTTGAAAAAGATCTTAAAGGGATATTTTGTGGAAAAATATAAATTCACTGTTTTAATCGATTACCCATAATATTAATCGATTATATTGTTCATGTTTGAAACTGAAAAAGCTTTGATAAACAGTTTAATCGATTACATCACGGATTAATCAATTATAGGGCTTGTATTTACAACCGGAAAAGCTTTAATGTACATATTAAACGATTATGCATTTCTTGTAATCGATTACTTAGTGTAATTCAAATATAATACATTTCTGCTTTAATCGATTATCATTTATTGTAATCGATTACACAAGCTATCTTGAAAATCATGTTTTCACTAAATTAATCGATTACCATCATTTGTAATCGATTACATAGGCTATTTTGAAAAAGCCTACTTTGCTGCCTTAATCGATTACCATTATTTGTAATCGATTACACGGGCTATTTTTGTTATAAAACTTCACTGTGTTAATCGATTACAACTTAGTTTAATCGATTATATTGTTCGTTATGAAACCCCAAAATCTGCCTTAAACACTTTAATCGATTAAGTGGTAATTTAATCGATTACATAGCTCGTTTTAATCGATTATTGGGCGCGCTTAATCGATTACAGGTTGTTACAAAATGAAAGAAGGCTTGGCTTGCAAAAAAATAAGAATACTTCAAAATTTCTGAATACACACAAGCCATCATAAAGTTCTAAAGTGTTTTTCTGAGTTTACTTACTTCTGGTCCAACTCTTTAATCTTCATGGGTATTAAATGATTTCTTGGGCAAGATATTTAGAGTAAAGGAGAGCATGTTCTGAAATTTTATTTCTGCATTCAACCTTGGTTGGTAATTCATTTGCATTCATTTTCAATGGATCATCAGGTTGCTTCTCTCCTTAATCTTTGAGTATCATTTCGATTTTACAATTTCTATTATTTGGTGCTATTGTAAAGGGTTCTTTGAAGCTTGTTCTAGAGTAGTGTTCTCTAGGGAAGAACAAACTAGTGTTCTCTTGTTCTTGATCTTTAGGAGTCTAATAGGGTTTTAGATTTCTATTCTTTATCTATAGTTGATAAAGAGAGATTGTTGTAAAGCTTGTGAGAACAGAATTTTATAATAGTAGAACTCTAATCTAGTGTTGATTAGAAGAAACAAGATGTAGCTTCTCTTGAGAAGTGAACCAGTATAAATTGCTTGTATTGATTTTCTTATCTCTATCTTTTCAAGTAATCTTGTTCATTTGTTCTTGGTAGTTTTATCATTACTCAACAAGTTCTGTTTTGAGCTATTGATTTCTTGGGCTGAGCAATTTGATTGATTAAAAGCATCCTTGGTTTAAAAGTGATTAAGATCCTTTAACTCTAATTTGATAAATAATTTTTTAAAAGACCAAGTTTAAACCAATTCACCCCCCTCTTGGTTATTGTGGGTATTCATATTGTTTTCAATTGGTAATAGAACAGGTTCTTGAGTGTTATTCAAGATCACTATCTTTCTTTAAAAAGAAAATGAATTCCACACAAATCACCTTCAAGGATGGTGCCTCCCTCAATCGTCCTTCGATGTTTGAAGGAGAGCATTTCAGCTTTTGGAAAAATAAAATGAAAATATTTATTCAATCAAATGACCTAGGAGCTTGGAATGCAATAGAAAAAGGTCCTGTTGTTCCTATAAAAACTGTTGGTAATGATATGATTCCCAAAGAATGGGGATGAAATGACAAATGTTGAAAACAGAGTTGTTCAATATGATTTTAAAGCTAAGATTATGATTACTTCTGCACTTTCCTCTGATGAATTCTTTAGAATAGTTAGGTGCACAAGTGCAAAGGAGATGTAGGAAATGCTAGAGATCACTCATGAAGGTACAGATGAAGTGAGAAGATCAAGGAAGCATGCCTTAATACATGAGTATGAAATGTTCAAGATGAATCCAACAGAAAACATATCTCAGCTTTAAACAAGATTCACTCACATAGTAAATCATCTTATTGGTCTTGGAAAGATTTTTTATGGTAAAGAATTGAATATCAAAATCTTGAAGTGTCTCACAAGACCATGGCAACCAAAAGTGACAACAATCAAAGAATCAAAAGATCTATCCAAAATGTCCATGGCTGCACTATTTGGTAAGCTTCTTGAGTATGAACTTGAAATGTCACAACTAACCAATGCTAAAGATGCAGAAAAGAAATATAAAAGCATAGCCTTGAAAGCTGCATCCTCAAAGGTTGAAAAAGTGGAAGACTCAAGTGAAGAAGATGAAGATGACAACATAAACTTGATTGTCAAAAAGTTCAGCAAGTTCTTGAGGAGAAACAAGAACAGAAAATTCACAAAGAACAACAACAACAACAACAACAAAAGGAGTGACAACAACTTCACTTCCTTCGAATGTGGTAAGCCTGGCCACATTAAATCTAAATGCTCTATCTTTCTAAAGAAGCAACAAGGTGAAAGCAAGACAAAGAAAGAAGGAAAGCCTAAGAGAGCCAACATAGCTTGGGAAGATAATGAGTCAACAACTTCTAAATTATCAAATGAAGATGAAGAAGCAAATGTGTGCTTCATTTCCACAATTAATAAAGATGATGATCTCTCATGTGCTGGAACTGAGGTAAGTTCTGAATATGATCAAGTTATTGATGTCTTTCATGAAATGCATGAAGAAAACAAGAAACTTACAATATCCAATAATAAGCTAAAAGGAAATCTTAGATGGCATGTTGCAAAAATTACAGAATTGTAAGAAAAAATTTGTGACTTGAAAGAAGAAAATGAAAAACTTGTTTCAAGTTACAAAATGAATGGATGTGTATGTGCTTCTTCTTCATCAAATGTTGATAAATATAATATGTTACAAAAGGATTTTGATGATTACAAAAGAAGTCAAGGAGAAAAATACATGCTACTTCTAACTAAGAGTAGTGATTTGATTTATCTCTTAAAAAAGCTTTATAAAGGGAGATGTAACTTAGCTGAAATGATAAGTGTGCAAAAATATGCTGGAGATACTTTTGGTTTGGGTTACAAACAAGGCTCAAAGTCTTTTGGCAAAATTGTATTTGTACCACCAAAACAGAAAAATCAAAAGCATGTCCATAATTCAAGGATCAATCAAAATACTTATTTAAGGAATCCATTAAAATCTGTAACTTGCAACTATTGTATGATGAAAGGACATACTTCTTATAAATGCTATGCTAGGAGATTCTATGTGCCTAATGGAGAATGTATTTGGGTGCAAAAGAATAAGAAAATGGCTAACCCCTATGGACCCAACCTCAATTGGGTACCTTCCTTTGAAAGTTGATTTGAATTTTGTAGGTATGTCTAAGAGCAAGATCATCATTATGGTATCTTGATAGTGGATGCTCTAGACATATGACCGGTGACATATCTATGCTCACAAATCTGACTCTTAAAGATGGTGGATTTGTCACCTATGGAGACAACAACAAAGGGAAGATAATAGGTGAAGGAATTATAGGAGACAACTTTAAAACCAAAATAAGAAATGTTCTTTATGTGGAAGGTTTAAAGCATAATCTCCTATGTATAAGCCAAATTTGTGATAAAGGGTTCAAAGTATCATTTAATGACAATTGCTGCATGATATGTGATGGACAAAATGGTGAGGTGATTCACATAGGTAAAAGAAAAGGTAATATTTATTTACTCTCCATTGATCATGCATTTTTTCATAACACTTCTTGCCTAATAAGAAAAATTGATGAATCCTGGCTATGGCATATAAGGGCAAGTCACATTAACATGCATCATATGAACAAGCTAATTAAAAAAGATTTAGTTATTGGCTTACCCAAACTCAAGTTTGAAAAGGACAAATTATGTGATGCTTGTCAAAAGGGGAAACAAACAAAAAAAAATTCAAAGTAAAAATGTTGTTTCCACTTCAAGACCCCTTGAATTACTTCATATAGATTTGTTTGGTCCTTCTAGAACTATGAGCTTAGAAGGTAATTACTATGGGCTTTTCATTGTAGATGATTACTCTAGATTCACATGGACTCTATTTTTGAAATCCAAAAGTGATGCTTTCAATGCTTTCAGAAAATTGGCCAAACTTGCTCATAATGAAAAGGGGAGCAAAATTATCTCAATAAGAGTGATCATGGTGGAGAATTCCAAAATGAACATTTTGAAAAATTTTGTGAAGAAAATGGAATTAACCACAATTTTTCAGCTCCAAGAACACCTCGACAAAATGGTGTTGTGGAGAGAAAAAATAGATCCCTTGAAGAAGGTGCAAGAACTCTTCTTAATGAGACAAATTTGCCTAAATATTTTTGGGTTGATGCTGTAAGTACAGTTTGCTACACTTTGAAAAGATTGTTAATAAGGCCTATTGTAACACCCTGTAGGCCTCCGGTGCGTTAACATTAATAATATCAGTTTAGCGCACAATTATCATACAATAGTAGTTAGCAGAAGTGCAGAATCGTTTTTCTTGATTCATTATGTATGGAATATGAACACGTGAATTTACAATTATACAAATCTCCATTCATATAAAGCCAGACATCTTAATAATACAGGCAGATAACAAATATAAGACAATTATACTCAGGGTAAAGCCACATATCATATATAACAATGTCCTGTACATGTACATATCAATGTCCATAGTCCACACCACATATACCGTGGTGGTACAAAAATATATCAGCCCTCCATGAGGGAGTACAGAACTATACATCAAAATAAAAACAAAAGAGCACTCCAACTTCTAGCCTAGTCTCAACTGGGCCTCCTGCCCTGAGACTGCTCTTCTCTGCCAGAGAGATCACCTGAAATCATGTAAGCCCCACACGGGGTGAGATAACATATCTCAGTAAGCTCAGGGTTCTTG
>PYAF01001394.1:23295-45789 GCA_007407185.1 Glycine tomentella | reverse complement strand
AGCAACCCCTAGAGAAACACTATCTCTAGTTATCATGCAAGAAACCCATTTACAATAAGTCAATCTTTACAGAAATCAAATAACAGATTTACAACCACAAAGAATAAGGAACGAATTCACCTGATAATCCAATGAACAAAATGCATATGTATGATTCACCAGGTTGAAAGAAAGAATAACAGATTCAATGCATCCCTTTCCTTACTCCTTGAAACTCAATGATGCTTCACTCATCAAATCAAAATCCCATATGAATTTTGGTGAAGCCAAGATGTTTTTGAACTCAGAAAACTCACTAATGAAAGCTCATGAATGTTTTTGATTGCCCAGAATTCGAATTGTTCAACTCTTAAAATCACAGAGCAATGGGTTCTATTTATAACAACATTCTAACTGAAAATAATCGATTAAACACGCTCTTGTAATCGATTATTTAGCATATGTAATCGATTAAAGTGTTTCTGATATGTTCTGGGTTTGAGCTATGAACATAATAATCGATTATCCCGTCACGTAATCGATTAAGACAGGAACTCATGATTTTCCAAATACACTGAGTAATCGATTACTGTTTTTGGTAATCGATTAATTTAGCAAAACATGTTAGCCATAGGCATGATATGTAATCGATTACAAGCTTCTGTAATCGATTAAGACAGAAAGACCAATATCTTAATTTTAGCCTAGGTAATCGATTAATTCGATATGTAATCGATTACAATGTTCTTAATTTATTTTCCAGAAGGCACGAAGAACAAAATAATCGATGTCAACATATCTGTAATTGATTAAAACAGGAAAACTTCATTTTTCCAAAAACTTGATTTTAATCTGCCTTACTTATTAAATGCTTTTGCATTAGCCTTCAATCTAACAATCCTAAATGAATGATGTGCATGATATGAACACTGGATTATCAGATACCACTTCTTTCCTTTTACAAGAATCAAATTGATCTTCAAGCTTCCATGGCACTTTTGAAATGAGGCATGTTGAAAGCACAAAAACTCCAAAGCTTGATTCCTTGTCCAATCTTCTCATGACTCCTCTTGAATCAACAACGGGGATCGGGGGCGAGGGCGGGAGCGGATTTTGAGTCGGGGGCGAGGACGGGGAATGCCATACCCCTGCCCCGCCCCGTTGCCATGCCTAAGTAAGGTTGTGTTGGTTTTAAAAGTGATTAAGATCCTAAATTTTGATTTCAAGAATTTTAAAAGGTCAAAGTTATTCCAATTTACCCCCCATCTTGGTATTTGAGTGTATTCATTGTTTTCAGGCATCACTCTTTTTGGAACTCCCTTGTGACTTAGGGCTGATCACCATGGGAGGGAGTGGCCTGTGCACGATAGGGTGACCTCGACAGGCTACTGCATCATTTTCCTGATAGAGGCTATTTCCATGAGGATGGTATCACATTGCATGCTGATAGATGAGTCAGGTGCATGCATCATTTTGTGCATGATTGTTTGAGTTGTGAAATGCATTGGATGATTGATTTGTTGAATGTGTATCGGAATAATGGATTTTTGTTAATGATTGTGGTGGGTAATATTATTTCTTTCCCAACTGCTGCTATCTTATGTTTGTTGGTTTTATATAATAAACTCAACCTTGCTTTTGTTGTACTGTGTAGTTGGTACCTGTGATGATCGCGAACTTACGTTCGTGTGAGTAGATGAGCAACATTAGGTGACTCTGGAGGAGATTCTTTTTGGTTGGAGCCGCCAAGCCGACGTGATGACGTTGGAGTTTTTTTGGAGAAAGAGTTTTGTTTTGTTAATCAACTCTTTCTTAATTAGTTCTTTGACTTTTTGTTAGATATGTAATTTCAGATGTATATACATGTAAAATTAAAGGAAGTTCTAACATGTGGATGACATGTACTGATTTAATATATATGTACATATGTGTTTAATTATGTAATTGTAATACATGTATGATAATTGTATTATCACGAAAAATTTACCATCATCTTCATAATCAAATTAATGAAGTTTTAATTAAAAGTTAAATTTTGTATGGTAAGAGTTAATGTATAGTAGCGACGAGGTGGGTCGTTATAGTAATCACATTGAAGTACAGATAGACAAACCTAACTTCTTCAATTATTTCTTCAACATGACATTCTTGAACTCGTGATTAAAATTACTCCCCAAATGACGAATGCAATAAACATGGTATGCCTTGGGTGATTGTCATCCTAGTTCGACATTGTTCACCGCCGCCAGTATTCCCGCATACTTATCTAAAATAAGACAGATTCTCTCTTTCTGCGTAACATGAATCCAAATTAGTGTCGAAAATCATGACTAGTTGTCAATATTCTCCCCGAAAACAACCGCAAATGCAATTGGAAGGACGTAATTGTTGTCATCAATTGATGTTGCAATGAGCAATGTTCCCCGGTGTTTCCCATACAAATGGGTACCGTCGATGCTGATAATGGGTTTGCAGTAATTAAAAGCATCACAACACTGTTTAAATGTCTACACCCTCTTGAAGACCTTAGCACTTCCATCGAGTTGCCCATCAATAAAATGGTCGTTCAATTCCAGCTTATAGGCAGACCCTTAAGCAAAATTTAACATGTAACCCAACCACCTTGGCAGGAACGCATAGGACTCATCCCAATCCCCGAAAACCTTCACAGTAGCTTTTTGCTTTCCCTTCCATGCATTCCTGTATGATATATGAAATTCGAGAATTATTCCTATCCTTTCCTGAATTCACCCAATTTTAACACTGGGGTCCTCCCTAATCATTTATGCATTTCGTCAAACAATAATACATTAATAAATTTTTAAGCGAAATTTGGAGTCCAATATAAGCTATTTTAAATACCTAAGATCAACGAACATATGAAATTTGAGTCAAGCTGCTTGTAATCTTGCGAAAGATTCTGACTAACACATGTGTGTTGGTTGTTTCATATGCCTACAACCCATTCAGTGCCACCCTTTTTTTTGGTATGCCTTCATCCTCCATGGACAATCGTCATTATGATCTTCACAAACCATTTAAGTCTTTTCGTATCACTTTTTTCTACTACGGTTGTATGATGCTCAGCCATACGGTATTGTTTTATTGCCATTGGAACATTTTGCTTGCTCTCAAACACCTGGTCCTTGTATAGCTCTTGACCCATCTGCCAATTAGGTATTTGCACGCCTTGCATGCTATCTAACTCCTCATCTGGGTATGCCCAATTAATATTCGTGTAATGGCTTATGTTAGACCAAAATGGTACATTGTCATCTCCTGTATAATGAGACATTTAACACACTGTTCTGTTAAACCCATAATAATTTTAACACTACTGACTGACACACCGTTGTGCATCCATACCTGGAACCAGAGGCGGGTCTTGCATTCCGACAATGCCCAGAGAAGGAATTGGAAGAGCACGATCGAAATCACCATCTACATCCTTATCTAATGAGTCACTGTCTGGAAAAAGACCTCCGTCCACCTCTTCCTCAGAACTGTCCATAGACCAAACTGGGTCGTTGGCCGACACCATTTCAGTCTCTACTGTTTGGATGGAATTGCGCTTAGTGAGCTAGTGTTGCTAAGCGAGTTGTTTCAATGCAGATCAAACAAACTTCACTTAACCTAACATCTATACCAAGCAGTTGCACAAGGATAATTCACACAACACTTCAACTAATCCAAATTAATCAAGTAATTAAATAATACAAGTAATACATCAAACATCTATTTTTAGTTATCGAAATTTCATGACGTTACAGGCAATGTAGTAAACCAGATTGACAGTGAAGTAGAACAAATTGGCAATGCTACAACCACAATGGCTTTGTGTGCAATGCAAACTCTAACAAATTTCCCACTTGAAAGCCCCATTAGATAATGAAGGGTCACAAATGGAATATGCAATTCGAAGTTGGACTCCAATGGAAAGCAACCTCTTCATTGTTCTCTGTTCAGTAATCCCGAATTCTAATACTTAAAGGAAAGACCTTAAATACTTTATGAGTATTTTGCTATGAGCCCATAAAATCTTCAGACCGACCCTGACAAAAGGAAACCGACCCTGACAGAAGGAAACACCTTAAATAAGATGTATGACTCATTTTTTTTTTTTAATTTTCAAAAAATTTCAACCAATTAATGAGTGTTCAAAAGAGTGTGTAAGAATATATTACTAACATTTCTCTATTATAAAAATTAATAAATTTATCATATGTGTATTATTAGTTTATAATTAAATGATACTATAAAATTATTTTACATACTTAACTAATTTCTCAAAAAACTTATCTAACAACATCTAAATTAGGAGTTTATTAGTAAAATTACAAGAGCGACCACCCATTGAACTCTATGAAACCAAACCATTGTAAAAACGATATACTGGATTATAAGTACAAGAGCTGTATCGCCACACATATCAGATGTAGGACACTTATGCGTGTAACAAATAAAACTGATAGTTAATTTGCACCGCATTCAAGGATTCTATGTTGCTTTTTTTTTCATAAAAACCTTTGAACTGTAACAGTAATACATAGATACCCATTGAACCAAATAGATAGTGCCTGCAACAATATCAGGTATCAACTCAGCAGCCTCATATACAACAATACTAGGTTTTCTGTAATTGAACCAAGTAATTAGTTAATCCCCCCATGTAAATGTTGGTATCACAAATTACTCCTTCATCATCCATATTCCACCATTTCAGTTCATGTTTTTCCCTCTAAGCTCCGGTCATATATGAATCTCACCATTGTTGCATAAAATGAAGAATAGAGATATATATAATTTTTTTTTTTCTCAGTTCAAATCAGTTGTTCATTCACATGAAGCTCTGGTTACTTGTTTCACCTGCACCACTACTACGTACACAAAAAAGTAATATTCAGCATCTAAAATAGTTCCAATTATAATGCATAATTTGGAAATAGATGCGATTAAGGATATATTTGGTTTAAAACTAAAACTATATGTCTGCAGATTCCAATGCAAGAATATGTTCTAACACATAAAATGAGAAGGAAAAAATTATTACTTTGAAAGTAAAAGTAATTATGAGCTCTTTTAATTTTAATCCAAACATATATTAAGAAACTAGAAACCCACCTCTTGCGTTTGCTTTTGGAGCCACTAGAAGACGAGGGATTAGTATGCCAATTCCTTTTTCTTTGATTTATGAACCAGTTATTTATCTGCTTTAATTGCAGCCCTGTTTCCTGCACCAACCTTGCCTTGTCCTCTTCCTGAAAGAACATTCACGAGTGCAACTAAAAGTATCAGCAATCATCGAAGAGACAAATGCGAAGCAACATCAACATATATGTAGGTCAATCCTTATTCCTTAGTTAGGTACATTGGGACAATAATCTTATCCTGTTCCACTCAATTTATATGACTTGAATAATAGTTATCTCCTCGTCCTCATTGGCCCTAAAACTTTTAAATAATAAATTTGAAAATATTGATGATCCACGTATGACTTCACGACACAAATAAAGTAATATAAGCTTATATGTAAAATATGTATTGACTCCTTGTATTTTTTAGCAAAAATTAGTATTATTTTTCGTACTTTAACTTTGATCAACTTAATTCTAAATATTAGAAAAATAGTGATTTTTATCTTTCAACACCAATGATTTTTTACTATGAGGGACGAAATTACTATTTTTTAAAAGTCAATGATCAAATTAATCAAATTTAAAATTTGAAGACTAAAACCAAATTTCATCATAAATATAGATACTTGAAAACGTATTTTACCCTAAGTTTGTTTATATATTCTCATATTTTTTAAAAATAGGTATCATGACCGATAAAGTTATACTTTTTTAATATTATAATAAATCTAAGTTAATAAACTTACGACGACACATTCTTTATGAAAACATAAGTACAAAAGCAATCATAGGTGCTAATGTCTAAACTTACTGTTGGATATGGCCATTTAGAATGTGACTGCCACCAAGCTTTTAAAAGGGAAGTGGTGTCGCCTGGTAGCTTTCCTGCTCTTCTCTTTCGTAAAATTTCTTCTCTTATGTCCACAATCTTGTCCTTGTAACCCTGGTCAAGAACAAGAAGTTATGTAAAGAACTCCAACTCACTCATTGGTTCTCAACAAAAATTAAAAATTATTAAGTGGTAATCATAATTTCTCTTAATCTTTGCATGATATAATTGAAGAATTTAATTATATGTACTGACAATATAAAAACTATTTTATATCGTCAATTAATTACAAAATATTACATCTTTAAAAAGTTTTCATTTTATTTTAACTATCTTAAAAAAGTCACAATATTATGAATTGTTATTGGTTGATAATATAATTTTTTTTGCACTAACTATAGACAATGTAACAATTAAACTGATAATTAAATGTCATTATTTATTTCTTTAAACCGTAAAATCTAATTGTGTGATGTAAATATTGATTGAGAATATGATAAGGAGATATAGAATAAAGATTATATAATACAGACTCACCTAATAAAGTTTCCTAAAAAAATAAAGAAATTATTAATTGTTTTAGGATTATATGATTTCAACAGATTTTTATGTGACACATAATAATTTTTCTAATTAAATAATAATAATAATAATAATAATAATAATAATAATAATAATAATAATAATAATAATAATAATAACTATCACATAAAAATTAGTCAAACCGCGTAATTTGACACCATACAATAATTTCTGGCAAAAATATGTCACGCATACTAGGTTTGTATATTCTTAATAACTGTACCTGTTTTAACTCATGCTTCAGCTCCTGCCTCACACGCTCCATTAAAGATCTTTCAGTTTCTGTGGGAACAAGAGGACCAAAGCTGAGACTATCAGCTCCATCCATGCTTCCTTCGTACAAGTTGGCATTACTCTCTGTCTGATCTTCTTCATCGTCGGACATTGTTGCACCCGTTCCTTCACCGGGAGATACACCTGTCCATGCACCATATATATAGCTTCATTTTATGTCTTCCCTCTATTTTGTATTCATGCACAGAATGCGATTGCCAAATAATGATAGAAAGATAATACATTCCATGGTTTCATTTAATACTTTTCTTTCACACAAGCACCATCGATGAAAATGAAAACAAATTCAGCAGAAATCTTAAATTTTAATTGGATGCCGCTCGATTCATGTTATTATCTCTTTAGTTTTTACGCATACATAATACATATATACAAATAAAACTGTTGTAACTGGAAAATGGAAAACTAAAGCTCAAAGCTCAATGATATGGCTCCTGCATTGCTATACTGTCCCAGTTAAATGTCTGGTTTATAACACGTGTAATATGGATAAACAGCTTAAAAATGGTTACTTAAAACTTAAAAGGATAAGAAATAATATTTGCATATTTTTTATTATTATTATTACATCACATTATTCAAATAAAAAAAAAAGTAATGTAGTCCAATAATATTTTTTGGACTGGACTAACTAGACAATTACGTGCATAATTTTTATATGATAAAAGTAAGGTAAAAAATAATGTAGTTCAGTAATGTTTTTTTTAGAGCAGGTGTAGACATTATATATATATATATATATATATATATATATATATATATATATATATATATATATAAATTATCTAGTTTGTCACGTGTGAGCTATTAGACAGTATAATATCATTATTTTTCTTTTCTTTTACTGTTTTCTCACTTTGAATTTTTTAAGAAAACCTGAACAAAACACAAGCTGTGGTTAGTCTAAAATCCTGGCTTTTAAGATTGGACTGGACTAACTGATCAGAGCAGTCCAATTGGGATTCAAACATAAGACTTGTTTATTTAGTCTTGAAACCGGAGCCTACAAAAAGCAGGTATAAAATCGAGTAAATGGTTTCAAAATCGAATATAACTAGACATGAGCAAACGAGCCATAAATTCAGAGCAGCTTGTTGGAAAGAGACGTTTTTTCTTCCTTTTTTTATTTATTAAAAAAACCAAAACAACATTATTTTGGACTCACAATTTGAGTCCTTTTGAACAACTTCACGTCACTCATTTCCAACCATTTGGTGAAAGATACATTATATATTGTTAAGCATCAGAAGAATTCTTTGATGTTTTTTTAGTCACGTCTCATTTCCCACGATATAATCAAGTATGTTTAATTTGTTTAATAAGTTTGTTCAATATTGGGTGACTCAGTAACAAAATAATTATTTTTTAAATAATATTATCTCTAATCTCTTTTATAAGAAACAAGTGATAATAGTATTAAACATTAGTTGAAAGTATAAATAAGTTCAAACATATTTTTCACTTAATATTACTTATAATATTAAAATTAAAATAGTATTACTTAACTAATACCTATTTAACCATGATTAAAACCAATACTTTGATTAGTTGGATATAATTATAGATTTATTTAAAATTTTCTTAAAAGCTTGAGCAACATTTATTATTTTAGCATTCATAATTATTAGACCTATCAATACGAGTTGAGCCCGCGGGCCAACTCATTTTGGCTCGCCTAGATCGATGGGTTGGATTGCTAAAATGCTGGCTCATCATGATCCTAGGTCATTTTGACCCGGTTCACTTAACCCATAGCTCACCCAAGTTAAACCTGTGTGAGTCGGGTTGGCTCATGAGTTTTACAAAAAAAAAAAAAAAAAAAGATCAGCCATATATAACTCAGTACTCACTGTCTCAACCATATTATTGTTTAGTTTGAGTTTTATGCACATTTAGTTTGAGTTTTATGCAGTTTGTAATTTTTGAACTTACTTATATTGGTTTAATTTGCAATTTTCTACAGTTATTTTGTGATTTTTTAAAGTTTTTTTTTTTGTTTTTTAATTTAAAGTGAGTCAATCCGTGAGCCAGTTCGCAGTCTAACTCGGATAACCCACCGACCAATTCCTCCAGGTTGAGCTGAATTGACAAAAAACTGACCCACTACTAAAGTAAGTCAGTCCAATCCAGCTCACTTTTTAGTCTAACTCGTATTAGACCAGATTGGCCGGTATGGACAGTTCTAATAGTTATCTTTAGTTTACAAATATGCATGATGAGTCTTTTTTCCATTTCCTTTCACTGGACTTCTTTCTTTCTTTTTCAAATTTAATTTATTCACTCAACTTTTAGTGAAATATACCAATCTCAATCTCTCGTCCCCTTGGAATGAAATTAAGTTCTTAAATATTAAATAATATGTTCAACAATTGAAGGGATGCATTTCGGAAGAGGAGGGAAGGTTACCACTCCGGGGGTTGTGTACCCTCCAATTTTACTTTTATTTCCTCTCCTTAACTTGTTTACTAACAAAATATTATGATGGTAATTATTTATAATTTATAGAATATATGCAATAACATGGAGGATTCAAACAAAGATTAGTTTCTGTGATAGTTGAACTTACCAGTCAAGCTTTGTAGAGATTGTTCCAGCTCCCAACAAGCCATAACAGCTTCCATGGCATGAACACGTACATGTTGTTGCAATTGTTCTTTGAAAGCACAGAGCAGTATAACATAATGCGTCTGCAACAACAACCAAAAAAAATAGCAAAACTTGTAAATTAAGGAGCAATGTGAAATAATCCCATTGTCCCGAAAACTAAACTCAATCATGGAACCAGTAAAAAATAGACAAAATGTTAGTAACACATTCTTATAAACACATTTTTACTATTAACTGAAATTTATTAAAAAAATATAAAATTTTGATGAACTTTACCTCTTATTTAATGAGTCTTTCTTAATTTCATAATTTTTAATGAATTTTAATTGATAACAGAATGTGTGCTAGAATGAGTGTCTTGCTAGCACTCCTCTTAAGAATATCCAAACCAAAACATTAAGAAGGGAAATGCAATAGGTTAAATGTAATTGAACATATAGACCGTACAAAAGGTGCTAGCTAAACTTCAACAAATGATTCTTTTTTTTTTTGTTGTTGTTGTTTTATTGTTGCATTGATTTAGTAACAAGCTAGTTAGTAATAAGGTAGATCATGATGTCTGGTTAATGCATGCTAGCACAGTCATTAATCAAATATTGAATTTGCTTTAATCTTCATCATCTTTGCCTCTCTTATACTATGTGAAGTGATTAACAAGTTTGAATATTGGACGCTGAAAATGAATAAACTTGGATTGGTTTATGCGTTAATCAATAAATAGATACACCAACTGCTATCCAATGGAGGACACCTATAATAACGAGTTAGGTCCCATGAATTCATTATTATAGTTGGCCAAACAAGTAACGTATACGAGGGGGAAAGAAAGAAACTTGGCGAGAATTAATGGTGATCAACATAGTATTCTACAAGAATTCAAGAACTCGTAACCACCACATTAAGTTTTCGTCCTAAAAAATGAACAAGTGAAACATATGTGGAAGAAGATTAAGATATTCTAGAAGATAAAACATAAAAGCACTCTTTGAATTAAAGGGAACACATTCAAGCACCCTTGAATGGCGTTATTACTACATTACACCAGAACAAATCAGATTCATTTACTCACTAGTCGTACACCACCCTCCAACATGTAAAAGAAATGTTACTTTTTCTTCCCTCTCTCTTTCTCTCTCTGTGTCTCTTGTTTTTTTTGTCCAATTCGTGAATTTTGCACTAGAACCAACAATCCTGTAACTGTTCTACCGTAATCGACAAACAGTACCCATTCTTTTATTGTTTTTCAAAATCCTAACAACAAATTCCGGAAAATCAGGAAAGGAAGGTCCTCTGGGCTTTGCCGAATAAAGAGAAAAATTATAAAATTATATAAAAAAAATTGAGACACAAAAGAATTGACCTTTGCCATTTAAGAAAGAGCATTTAATCATATTTATACTTAATACAAAATTATACAATAAATAAAGAGATAAGATAAAACCAGAAAAAATAAAATAAATATAGCATGATTAATGTGACACAAGTTGTAGATTAAAATAGTACTATATATTAATTTATTAAACTAATTATACTAATAATATAATTCTTTATCAAAGGCACAAAGAGCTAGATGAAAGACATTTGTCAAAGCATAACAAATTCACACAAACGAAAAGCATCTTAGTTAACAGTTCAAAAATCAGAAGAAAAAAGAAGACACGACAACTGAAAGGAAACAACCAGGCCCTTAAATCAAATCATGTATGTAACTCCTTTGCAAAGTGGATTAAAGTACTAGAACAGAAAACATTAATCATATCATAGAGAAGGGTTGATATATATATATATATATATATATATATATATATATTGATATTATGATATAGAATAATATGATGTGTGATAAAGGTATATATAACTGAACAAAACAATGATTACAATCATGATTTTAAATTGGGCTCTTTAAAAAAAATATGTAATGCTGTTGATGTGACAATAATTGAAGTTGTCATGAGGATACGGTAATTCAAAATACTTTTTAGTTGTCACCGTAACTTAAAATCATCATGTAATAATAAGATTGTGAGAGAGGAAGCAAGAGCGAACCATGAATTGATCAAGCTCTTTGTCGTCGACAACGCCGTTTCCGTTTCCGAGGCCGGAGTACTTGTCGACGACGCGCTGCGACTGCTGAAGCTGCGCGTCGATCCTTGGAAGCTGGTCAACGGGGGTGGCGATTCTCAGGCACGAGACGTGCGCCGATAGGAGCTGGTCGTAGAGAGGGTGACCTAAAATGTCCGCTTTGTATTCTGCCAAATCATCCGGTTCGGAGTTGCTCTCGGTCCGGTTCCGATCCATGGCGCTGCCGCCACCGCGAACGTCGTCGTTTTGCTGCGTTGTCGCGGCGGATTCCGGCTGCAGGTGGAGGAAATTCTGCTGGCGGAGCGTCGCCGCGGTGCTGTTGTTCAGCCACGTCGGCGCCCCGCCAGAGAGCGGGAGCAGCCGCTGCATGTCCCTGCTCTGACCTAACTGCTGCTCCTCGGTAAACGGCTGGAACGTGATTTCGTGCGGTAGATGGTCGTGGAAAGCCATTTATAAGCGCTTTCTGTTTGTTATCTTATGTTCTTTGTTCTCAGAAGAACATTTAATTTGATTTCATAGACTATCTTTATTGATCCACACGCTCGGTGTTAGATTTCACGTGACAGTAAAAGGATGAAACCAAGGAGAGGAGAAGGAAGGTAGTGAATAAGGGAAGGGATTTGGAAAAACACTTTTTTCTATAGGGGAAGACTTTTTGAAGTGTTGACACGAAGATCGAGGGAGGGAGGGTGAAGAGGATCGGAGGGTGGGATTGGTGATAACGTGGAGGGATTTGTGGTGCCACCTTATTGGAGATTTTCGTGTAATAAGACAAGGCTTGATCAATGATGTTGGAGGCAGCTAATAATGACATTATTATTATTATTTGTTTAATTATTATGCCTAATAGAATAATGCTACTATTTGCATTTTTTTAACTAATGTTTCGTGTTAGGATATGGTTCCGAGAGAGGACACAGTCTGCCGACGTGTTGCTGTCTTGAATCTTTTTTTCTCTTGGAGATAGGCAAAGATATCTTAAAAAATAGGGACAAAAAATCGGTTTTACTGTAAGACGGAAAATTAGAATTGAAAAGATGCAGAGACTTTTGAGAAGAGATGAATCAGTCCATACTATCCTAACTTTGTTTTCGTACTGCACAAAAATATATAATAAAATAAGAAACTGATCACACAAGGAACTAGGTTGTGTTTAGGGCACAAAATAGGGTGGCAATAGGTAATGTTAGGTGTGTCGTAGGGATTGGCGCGAGATTAGCAATAAGCAAAATCCAAGAATTGTAGGTAGAGCAAAGCACAGCAGAGGATCCTTTATGCCATAGATTATTGGGAAGTGACAAGTTACTTTTTCAGCTACCTTTGCTCATCTAGATATTTCTTTCTTTTTCTTTTTTTTTTTTTATCTAGATTTCTCTTTTAAGCTTCTATTTGTTTTTTAATGAAGAATTTAAACTTCTATTTGGTACAATGGAAAGAGGCTTGAAAGAATGAAAGAGAATGAAAGTGAGTTTATTTGATTAAGATGAATTAGCATGGAAATATTTGTTTAAAAATATAGATCATTGAACTTGTAGATCACTTGAGTATTTAACTGATTAAACATTTAAAGGTAAAAGAATTTTGTCATTTATAATAATTATATTTAATACGAACATGATTGTCTTTAATGAAAAATATTTATAATTTAGAAGAAAAAAACAAGTGAATCCCATTATTGCATACTTTGACTTTGAATCGAGAAGAAAAGTAAAAAATGTGTTTTTTTTCTTCATTGTCCTTAACTTTGCTTACCTTGGATAATATTTGGTAAAAAGAGATGAAAGTATGAGGAAAGAAAAAAAAAATGAAAAAAGCTGAAAAGGAGTAGAAAGTGAAGTTGTTTGATTGGGATGAAAATGAGTATAAAAGAGATGAACATTTTGAATTAAAGTACAAGGTAAATAAAAAAAAAATAGAGATGAACCAAATGTCCAATTTACCTCCTTTATCCATGCATGCATGTTTCCTTTTGTATGTAACAATTATTTTTTAGAATTACATTATATTAGTCTATGATGAAAATTGCATATTAATTATGTAACTTCATTTGATCACTTAATCAATTATGCTATAAGCATAATTATTGTGTTACAAATCTGAGACCAACTCTATCTAATTTAAATGATTCAATGGATAAATAATCGATTATGCTTATAGGATAATCAATTATGTAACTGATTGTTGTCACGAACAATTTTAGAAGCATTAGACTTTTTTCTCACCAACCAACACTTTCACTCCCTTTAATCTCATTTTGGATGAAATTTTTACCCATGGGATCCGAAGTTTTTTTTTTTTTATATAAAAGTTGTAGCATATATTCACCCAAACAAACATTTATCTCACAACTTTCACCCCTATAATGCCTCAATTAAATTACATCTCAAATTCACTCCCTTAAATCAAACACAACCTTGGTGTGCATGAAAAATTGAAATGGTAGCTCCCTTAAACGAAAAGTATGGGAGAAGTGAGAGTTGAGCTGAGATTAATGGAAAGCATAGTAGGAATGAAAAAGTGGGGTGTGGCGAAGCATATGCTGAACTCCAACAGAGTGGTGTGTCCTACAAAATATATAACCAACTATGTATACTAATATAATCGATTATGTAAACTTAGATGAAAAAAATAACACATTAATATTGTGATGGTAAAATGGTATTTCCATCCTATATTCTCATCAAACAAATAATATTAATTTACAATAAAAAATAATTTTTTTATCACTTCTACTTATCCATAATTTATAAAAGCAAGTTTCTTTAATGTACTACTTTATTCTTAAATGTAAGAAAAAAAATATTTTTTATTGATTCCAAATATAAAAAAATTTAATTAACTTTCCCTTATTTAATATTACTGATATTTTTAAAATATATTTTATTTAATTGAGATATTAATTTCAATATTTTCTTTTTGAAATCCTGATGCCAAATTTCAATAAAAAATAAATTAAAAAAATTATTTTTAATTAAAATCAATATAATAAAATGTGATTGATTAATTTGTTTTAACATCAATTTTTTCTTCTTCTTGTATTTAAGAAAGAAGAAAGTATATTATTAAAATTTCCTACTTTAAAGGTAATCTCGTGGGGACTTGTGCCAATTCATCTCGTCTCTATGGATTACTTTTTCTTCTTATATTAATAATATTTTTTTACATATTCTTACCTTCTTGCGGACTAGTTTGGTGATGACAAGGCAAAGTAATAATTCTTGAAATACACTTAGATTATAAAAATCAACAGTTCTCATTATTCTCATCATAAAACTAAACACACAGACATTGGTGGATATAAATTAAAAATACAAGTGTTAGGTATCGAATTAATAAGAAAAAAAACAATTTCTTACTTGTTAAGAAAATTAATTAATTAAATTATATAACTTTAATTAAAAAATGATTTTTCTCAAATAATCATTTATTATAACTTAATATTTCATCTAAATTCATATATAAATAAAAATAATCTTGTACGGTTAACTTAAATATAAATAAATTTAATTAATTTTATGCTATTTAATATTATTATTTCTAAAATATCTTTCATTTAGTTCTATTTTTATTTTGGTTAAATTAATTTTTTAGTCCTCTAATTTACTTTTTAGATTCAATTTTATTTTTTAGTTTTTTTAATTTATCATCTAATTTTTTAAATCGATTCAATTTGGTCATTCAATCTAAATTGTAAGAATTTGAGGGCAACAAGTGTTTTAAACTGTCAAAAAGATGCATCAAAAAAAATGTTTCGATTTTAAAAATTAGAACACCAAATTGAATAAAAAAAATAGAAGACCAAATTGAATCAATTTTAAAAATTAAAGGACCAAATTGAATATAAAAAATTAAATGATCATATTGAACCTAAATAACAAATTTGAAGACTAAAAAACTAATTTAGCATTCAATTTTGATTGACTCCTTTTTATTCACTATAACACTTTTATTCCCTATAACAAGTTCCAATATAGGACATTTTAAAAATAACTTTACTTTTTTACTTTAGTTTAGAAAAATTAAATAATGTCAACTAATTTTTTTAATTAGTGTGAAATGTGATAACCCTAAGTTATGGCATGGTTGGCGCCTGTCGCGCAGGGATTCACATCAGAAAACCTGATTTTTTGGTGTGGCGCGGGTCGCGCCAGGGTTGGCGCTGACAGCGCCAAACTCATTGACTGTGGCGCTGATAGCGCCAGGACGGCGCTGATGGCGCTAGAGGTTCGGCCAGTTCACGCTGAGGGCGTGGCCATAGCGCTGATAGCGTGGGTTATCCGAGAGGTTGGCGTGGATGGCGTCAAGGGCCGTGCGGATCGCGCCACAAGTGCCCTGGAAAACCAAGCAGAGAAGAGCAGTCTCAGGGTAGGAGGCCCAGTTGAGACTAGGCTGCTTGATGTAGGAGCTGGGAGGCTCTTTTTGGTTTTATTTTGATGTATAGTTCTGTACTCCCTCATGGAGGGCTGATATTCTTTTGTATCACCACGGAATGTGTGGTGTGGACTATGGACAGTGATATGTATATGTACAAAACTTTGTTATATATGATATGTACCATTTCCCTGAGTATAAGTGTCTTATATCTGTTATCTGCCTGTATAATTTAGTTGTATGACTTTTGGATATATGATTTGAGAAACTGAATCAGCGTGTGATTGAATTGTACTTTACAGTTTTGTTATTCCATACATAATGAATCAAGAAAAACGATTCTATGCTTCCGCTGAGTATTATTTTTTTTTCTTTGTTGACTAAGCCCTAAACTGATATTATTAATGTTAACGCACCGGAGACCTACGAGGTGTTACATGAAATTAATTATTTTTACTTATATATGAATTCAAAAACAAGTATTAAATATAAATCTATTTTTAAATGAAGAGTATTTTAAACATAGCAACATTAAATAAAACAAAAATAGTCAAACTTTGCTTATAAAAGAGAACAAAAAATTATATACTTTTTTTTATCAAAAAAACGAAGGGAGTACAAGATTATCTAAACTTAATTAATGATATGAAATTTAAATCTTAAATATACAATTATGTTTAATATTTTTTATAAAAATGCATGTGTTATCACAAAAAAAAATACAAATAATATCATGTATATTAATTTGGAAAAAATTATTCATTTGAGTTGCACAATTTTACTCTTTAGTTTTTATACTTAAAAATCATACATTTTAATTTTATATACAAGCACTTTCAGGTTTCTTTAAATCCTTATCATTAAAAATGACAAAAATTAAAAGGTAAAATTTATGTAATAGCAAGGATCAAAATACTTGTATAAAAATAAAAATGAAAAGTAAAGTTGATACAATTGGAGAAATCAAATAAATAATTTTTTATTTTGGAGCTAGTTGAAAAACTTGGCTCAACGCTGTAGCTGTTAATAATGGCACAAAGACTCCCACTCTCTTTTTAGTTTTTATTCCCAGCGGACACAAACCCCAAAACGACGTATGAGAGGAGTGGCAGTGGGCTGCTGGGCTGGCCACTACCCAACCCGATAGCGACGTGAGCACCCACGGGCGGCACGTGTCTCAACGAGGTTTCATGGACCACAACATAGTACTGCACAAGATTTAGGAGTGCGGGCCAAAGGCGATTGAATCAGGTTCAGAGGTGGGGCTCACTCCAACCGAACACGACACAACAGTGATGAGCGAATGAATTGAACAGCGGAATCAATAGGGCTTAGGTAAGAAAGAAAGAAGCATTTATCAATAAGCATCCATTAGTTGTTAAGAAATAAATTTATATTTGAAATATATATATATATTTGATTTTTATTGTTTGTAAAAATTGTTTTGGTGAACATTTTTTTAATTCATATATAAGAAAAAAATTACTTTTTACGTTAAATATAAATATAAATAAATTTAATTAATTTTATATTAGTTATTATTATTATTTTTAAATTATTTTTCATTTATTTTTAATGATTCATATTTATTCATGATAATAAGTTTAAATGATGGAAATTTTAGAAAAAAATTATTTTTTACTTAAAATTAAATATATATATATATATATATCAATTATTTTTTAATTAGTATAGTATTAATTATTTTTATTTATATATAAATTTTAAAAAATAATATATAAATAATATAATTATAATATATTACACTCTTTAGTTTATATGTTTGAACCTTTTAATTTATACTCATTTAAGGATAAGTAAATGTATCCCTTCATTAAATAAAATCATAAGTATTTATTTTAAAATTTTATATTATATATATTATTTTTATGTGTTTAAAGTCATTATTTTATTTTTATTTTTATTGATGTCTTTATATATATATATATATATATATATATATGATAATTTTGTTAAATTTGTTTTCCTAAATAAACTGTGCCGGTGGCCTTAAGATAGTAAGTCCGAGTGCGTAAGTATCCTAGTAAAAAAAAAAAAAAAAAAAAAGAAACCATTTACTTCAATTTTTTCTTATAAAAAAAAAAAAAGAAAAAGAAAGAAAGAAGCGAGAGGTGCCTGCCGGCGGCTTAAAGAAGCATTGCGTTGATGGACGAACAGAGAGACAGAAGACAGAAGACAGAGACAGAGGTCACGCGGAACTGTTGTGTGGTCCCCGTTTTTTGGGTTAAAACAAAAACTTGAAAGAAAAAAAAAAAAAAAAAAAGGTTGGAATTGGGATTGGGTAGTTGGGTCAGATTTTGATCAGAGTGGTGGTCCTGAAAAAACGTGTGGGAGCCACTCAACTTTCACCTTACTGCCACTGCTTCCCAGGCCACATTGCCCCATTACTCCTAGTAGTCTGCTGCTACTGTGTGTTTGTGCAATACCGTCCCACATACCCTGAATCCTGATAAGGTGGGTTACCACTCCGTGAAATGTTTGGAGAATTATGGTTTTTGCTCAAGGTAATCATTCAGGTTAGCAGTAGTATTTTTGTGAATTTCATTTTGAATATTGCCTATATACTAGTATATGAATAAAATTTTCAAGAAATATTTACAAAATTTTTGAACGATTTTAGATATAACCCAATTAATTGAATAATTTACATAAGTTAGTATAGATCTTATAGCATCTGGGTTTAATTTCTATGAATTGAAAAACACTTATTCAACCTTTAAAATCAGTATAGAAATGGTTCAATTTAGAATTAGTTCATAACTAGTTCCGCGCCAACCTGGAACTAATTCAGTTAAGAAACCGTTATGTCTAATTCAAAATAGTCTGGATTAAAATATCTATCATAATGGTTCAGTTTGATTTTAGTTTTTCTTTTTAAAATCAAACCTTGTATACTCCTAATAATTTTGGGACTATATTATTTTTTTTCCTGGCAAATTCGCAAAACATGAGGAACATTATTAAGAGCTCGTTTGCCCAAATCAACAATATGATTGATAGAGAGAAAGTACAAAGAAGAAAAAGAAATAGGTAAGAAAGAAGTGGAGAGAAGAAAAATAAAAAATAAAAAGAATATAAATAAAGATTGTTTGGTTGAAGAGATATAAAATGAAAATAAATTTTAAGATGGTTTGATTTGAAAGAATGAAAAAAGGAAAAAAAAAAATATAATGTTACCAAAAATATCATTTTATTTTTATTCTAGATAGTTTTTTTCTTGATGTTTAACAAAGCCCCCATATGATCGATTATTTTATGTGCATGGCTTATTTGATTATGTCATGAATGTAATCGATTATGTGGTCATTAACAAGAATTACGTTTCTACATATTTCTTTGTATATCATCATCATGAAGATATTTGTGTGCGGCTTACACACTCTATTTTTTTTTATATATACCAAACGATGAAAGTCTGTATATTTATTCTCACTTCTCTTCTTTAGATTTTTTTATATATTTCAATGCTACCAAACACAACAATATTATTCTTAAATTTACAATTTCAAACATGTCAATTAACTTGATGTAATTCGACAAAATCTTTCATAGATCTTTCAATTGGATAAAATTATATTTATATTTTTTTATGAATATAGTTTTATATTTTAAAATGCTTATACTTTTATTTGAAGAATTAAAATACTTATACTTAAGAGTCTTTATTTATTAATTTGACATGGATCCACAAAATATCACCCTCAATGGATGGGAATTGAAAGCTCTCCCACAAAATTTTGAAATTCCGTTTCCCATCTCTCTCATGCCCATATCCATTTTTTTTTTATTATTTTGTTATGGACCAACCTCTTCTGATTTCAAGTCTTTGGGGCTTCCTTCTAGTCTAGTGCCTAAAGCCTTGGGATTTCGATAGTGACTAACTGGTATTTTTTCAAACCTCGTAATAGTGCAATGGTGGCCAATTGTTCTCCCCTGTGACTGATGCTGAGTATGAGATAAAGCTCCCTTACCTTGCGACACAGCTATATACCAATTTGACGATGACAACTAATTTCATGCCTCTGAGGATCTGGACCATCATTTGTTATGCTTCAACTTCAAGGATCTTTCAAATCACTGTTGTCCGTATGAAAGAATTCCCATAGTACTGTTTGGAGTAAATTATGTAGCATATTTAATTTAATTGAATTACATGTTCCAGTGTTATAAATTTGAAATTCTTATCTTTAAATATTTTTTTTTCTCTAACAATTACTATTTTCTAATTAACTAGTGATGTACTAATTTTTTTAATTTGTATGTAATAGTATAAAACCAAATTTATCTACACAATTTTTAATTAAAAATTAAAATTAGAAAACATGCTTTATTATTTAACCCCAACTATTATCACTTTCAAATAGCATTTATTTTAAAATTAAGAATGCATTTATAATTTTTTTAATAATTAAAAATAATAAAGTTGAGAAGACTCCATAAGGAACATATAAGAAAAAAAAGGTTTGGACAAGACTCCAAATCATTTCCTGTTAGCAAAACAAATAATTTTTTAGAAGAATGATTGCTACATTAAATTAAAAAAAGCGCTCTTAGAGAGAGAAACCTTTTTGAAGAAAAGTTTCAAGAGGGAAGCTTTTCATCTGAAGATTTGAAATTGAAAGTACATGGTAAGCATGAGTAATTATTACATTTAAGCATGCAATTTCAAATTGTCCAATTATAACTTAATATTATTCTTGATTAGATATTTTAAAATATTATTCTATATATAAGAATTGATTAGGTTAATAATTTATGGTGATTCAAAACAATCATTTAATTATATTTTAAACATTATATTTTTGTTACTTTTTTATGCATTTGAAATTATCTAACTATCCTTTAAAAAAAATTTTTGGGGGGGTGGGGGGGAATCTTGTGCTTGTATGAAAATTAATTTAATATTTATTAATTAAAATAATATATTATAAACGCAAAATTGGATTCAAATTGATTTCAAAAGTTTATAGATCAATAATATGTTAAAAATTCTACTATATCAAACTGATGTGTACCAAACTATTACATTTATTGTATTTCGAATGATTTTAGTTATACTTTATTATTATTATATTTACATTGAAATATTTTTACAATTTTCACCTATGAAAATATTCACTGTATTCCCTTCATGAATACTTGATAAAGGATGTTAAAAATCATTTGAAATAATTTAATACTTTCTTTATTTTTTTCAATTCCCAATTTAAGTAGTTAACTGCAAAAATAAAATCACTCACAATAAACAGCAACTAAAGTGGAAATTAAAAGGTCAAAATTAACGTAAATTGTGCAACTAATTATGTATCATAGCAAAGAGAGTTACAGTCCAATTTACGTATTTTAAATTGGTTTAAAATAAATTTCTATACATCAATTTAAATATATTAAATTTAACTTTACAAAATTTACAAAATTATCAAATCAATATAAATAATAACAAATTAACTAATAAATTTCATTTAATTTAAAGAATCACCTAATAATTGAATTTTAATCCGACGTGATAAAGCAATAGTGGTTACTATATTTAACCAAACTATTGCGTGATTATCAAGTTACCCCATTTTTTTGTGGTAGAGTAAGAAAGCTAAAAAGGAACAAGGAAAAACACTAAATTAGAACCCATGTTTTATTTATTTATTAAAATGGGTTAAAAATTACAACTAATTATTATAATGGATTGATTAACAAAGTATTTACTAAAATGAATGATTTTTGTCACTAGGAATGTATGAGGCGCTACCCTGAGTGGTATCTTGTGCTTTTTGTTTGTCATATAGCATGAGACACCATCTTGACATGTTCCATCTTGTCAGGTACTTAGCGTTAGTCAATCTGACACTAAATACATGGTTAACGATTAGATCTATAGGTATATTTTCACTTATCGATGCTAAATACATGATTAATGACTAGATCAATGTATATATTTTTACTCAATTTAGAGTCGGCTTGATACTTGTTTAGATTACAAAACAGAAAAATAGAACATTGCTTATTTTTAATAAAATGCACTTTTTAAAATAAACTCACCTATATTCTGTTTTCATTACAAGGTATTTTGTTAATCTTTATTTCAATTTTTAGTTATGATTATAAAATATAAGTAAAAAAAAGAAAGTATATTATAATTACAAAGTTTACAGTGAAATACAATTATATATTGAAAATGTTAAACAACAAGCGATGTCTAAATTATCCTGTATTTTGCGTCAGCCAATTGAGTGAAAATGTGCTAATAAATCTAGTAATTAAATCTGTATTTAGTGTTGTCTTCCCTGTCAAGTTGGAGCACACCAAAGGTAGCACTTCATGTAATAGTACAAACAAAAAGCACAAGGTACATTGGGGATAGTGCCTCGTACATTATTACGTGACAAATATCGCCCATTTTGTAACCACCTTATCTATTACGTATTTATTTTATTTGCAGCGGAATTTTTTTTTTCGGAGATTTAGAAAAACGAAAAGTTCTAAAAGAGTCTTTGTTAATAAAAACGAGTTTAGAAATAAGAGTTCAACTGAAAATTCCCCAATATTCGAATGAATTTATAAATGATAAGAAAAATACACATTATGTAATGTGGGTCA
>PYAF01001394.1:2174-23195 GCA_007407185.1 Glycine tomentella | reverse complement strand
GCTTCAGCCTGTTTTGCTTGTTGCACCTCCTCTGTTTTGCCTTATGTAACCTTTTAGGCCTCACGGAAGCTTAGAACGTTCGCGGAATCTACGAAATCTAGCATAAAATGTCACTCAACTTATAGCTTGAATTTCTAATAATCCTTAAAATATTTCTATTAATCCATACACAATAAATTGAAATATTGGGGTGTTACACATTTGGTAAATTAATACTTCATAAACCAATCCATTTATGGTAATTAATTTTAATTTTTAACCTGGTTTGGTAAAAAAGCCAAAACATAGCTAAGGAGTCTTAGAGCAAGAGCTGCAACACATCACCAAGAGGAGGGTTAGACCATTTTTGATCTTGAGCTGATCGGAGCATGCACCAACGTGACAGACCATCAACTACCTTGTTGGCTTCACTGTAGATAAGAGAGACTGAGACTTCCCAATCACAGTCTAGGATATTATTGATATCACGAATAAAAGGACCATATGCTTGCATACCAAGTTTGCTATTAGTCTCATTCTTGACAAGGTTGTGGACAACACAACGGTCAGTTTCACACTAAATTTGACGAATGTTCAAATCCCAGCACTTCTCAAGGCCAATCTTTAACGCATATAACTCAACTAATAATGAATTTCTCACACTCAAAGATTGAGAGAATCCAAACCTCCAACAAGAGGAACAGTCATGCATCACTTCCCTCAAACCCATGCAATCAGCTTGAGGAAAGTAATTCCCATTAACATTGAGCTTAACACAAGCACCAATTGGCCGCTTCTATCCATCATTCAACTGGTTAGTTCCGGCCCAAAGAAGTGGAGAAGGCCTTGATTTTAGCAAACAACAAGCCTATCATTCACACCACTGTTAGACTTTTGGCAAGTGTACCAATTGTCGTTGTAAGTTACAAAATTTATAAAAGTTCGTCTTCACAGAGACTTGATTTTTACTCAGTTAATTCAAATAAAGCTTAACAGTTTAATAGTTATGTACAATGAGTGTGAACAGAGTTTCATGTAGTGTTGGATTAACAGAAATTATGAAAATTAAGAAGAAACGGAAATAATAAACTTAGTGCGGAAGATTATGAGTGCTTACGGAAAATTACGAAAGATTACGCAAACTAATAAGACGAATTTGATTAAGTTAAGAATGTAGGATTGGATTTCATCGTTGATACCCTTAGTATTCAATTAATATTACCATGCATAAGTTATTTTCTTTCGTTATTGATGCACATATAAAATCACCCCAAATCGATCCCTCGTATTTGAGAACCCTAAGAATATTTATCAAATATCGATCCCTCGCATATGAAATAAATACCCCAGCATTACGATCATATTCGCGTGCTATTTGCAATCTAAACGTTATGCTCTATTCCTAGCAACGTAACGTAAAGAGTAAATTTATCCAATTCAAGTTTTAAGAGTACTTTCCAGTTAAACTTAGAACCTTAATTCATGAATCTATTGATCAAGTAGAATCAAGTGTTAAGTACGGAATAAATTTACCAATAATAAATAGAAAAGACTTATGCATAAATAAATATTAAAGGAGATACTTAAGGGTAAGAAGATTACATCCAATCCTTTGAGAGAAGCTAGCCAAGCATGGAGAGAATCTCCTTAGAAGAATAGATGAAAAGACTTATCACCGCTTTCTATTTCGGCAGAGTTTCCACACTAATTTTCACCTCTCTCACTAACCTAAACTATCTACTAACAAGACTTAAAGAAGCATGAAGCTTAGAAACAAGCTTAAGAGCAAGGGAGAAGAAGAATTTTAGGAAGCAAGAAGTGATTTTTGCCTTGGGGGTGCTTGGGTATTTATATGGGTTGGCCTGGTCGAGTTTAGTCGCCCAAGTGACCCATTTCTTCATGTTTCTGTTGCTTGGACGAGTTAAGGCCCAAGTTGCATGTCCACTTGGCCTTCAAGTGGCCCAATTGATGTTGTTGCTTGCCCAAGCGAGCAAAATACACTATATTAACTCGCTTGGGCGAGTTAAAGGTACCTCCAGAAGCTTCTTTGGGCTTTTGATTCATTTTGGGCTGCTTTACTTGCTGCACCTCCCAGATTTGCTTTTATGAGTCATTTTTGCTTGCTCTAAATGTAGGGAAGCTTCAAAATTCACGAACTCTAGCAAAATACAAAAGAAAGTTTGGATGAATCTTCGAGAATTATAAACACAACATAAATACTACGTTAAATACAAACTAACTAGATTAGGGCAAATTTTGATAGATATTCTTAGTAAAAACAAAAGATAAGTGCCTTAAATGTAATATAAATTTCACTAAAATATGGCACTTATCAACTCCCCCCAACCTAGAATCTTGCTTGTCCTCAAGCAATAGTAAAAATATTTGGAAACATGTTTTATAAAGAATCAACTTCCAAAAATGATCAGAACATATTTTCAAATAGTCACCCTCAAGAATTTGAAACCAAAAGATGAAATTCATATAACCAAAATGAGAGAAAAACCTCTCAAGTGTTTAATTCTCTCACAGGTAAGTGTTTCATCTCAATTCCTACACTGATATTTTATAGATTGATTTTGCAATTCATTTCCTATCAAATCAAAGTGCATAATCAACAAGGATCATTAGGGCTTTTATGGCTGGGCTTTTGGTTAGAAAATAAATCTTGGTTTTTCTGGATATTCAAAGAACCTTTGGAATATGAGAGCATATATAGATAAAACAGTGAAATCTTTACTTCCTATGTCTTCCTTTTTTTTCTTCCAAGATATCTATCAATCTTTTTATTCACCCAACTTTGTACAACACTTTAAAACACAAGGAATTTGTTTCTTTTTCTTTCACTTATTTTCTTTCTTTTCTTTTACATGAATAGCATATAACCACATTTAGAAGTCTTTTTCATAGCATGAATTACCCAAAGGAAGTTTCCCATCAACATATCATTTCCCTTTTTGCTCTCCTATCCTTAGGTAAGGTAGGGAATTCCTATCCTAGGTTAGGGTTTCAACAAGAAATCAACTATTTGGCTCAAAAAGGGTTGCAAATGGTAAATCATTATATTCATGTTGGGATAGCTTTTTGGCCAGTGGCTTTAAAAGTTGTTCAAAAAGAAAGACGGCCTAAATCATATCCATGCATCATATGTTATGACAATTAGAAATTAATGTAAAATTACTATAAATCATATCAGTGAGAACACTCAATGTAATTTATGTGGTGGTACACACTCACTAGGCTTAAGGGCTGTTTTCATGTTCAAATCAAATCACTTGTTTCGAAAGATATTCTTTATTAATTTCATGTAAAAAGCCTTGCCTTCATTTGATTTTTGGGAAAATCATTTCATTGGTTTTTCATTCTCAAGTTTTTTCAAAAATCATTTTGTTTTTCTGATCCAGTATCAAAACATCAAGTTTCAAAATAATGTCTGTTGATTCTTTTCAAAACATGTAATTTTTCAAGAAAATTATTCCTTTTAAGTCCCAAAAAGATTTTATATATATATATATATATATAATTTCTTAAAACAAAAAGCAAAAATTTTGGTATAATTTTCAAAAAGACATGTTAATAGTATATAATACCAAAAAGATTTATCAATATATATACTACCAAAAGATTATCAGTGCATATAACTAAACACAGATGAAATAGTTAGTAATAAAAACAGTAATATAGTATCTAAAGTATTTAGAAAGCAATAAATAAAAATTAAAACAATGTCACAGTGTTTCAGATGATGCAAATCCATGTAAGATATCATATTATGCCCCAAATCATCCTCCTCAGCTGCTTTCCTCATCAACGTCATGATCATGTGCAGGGCCAGCTACAGGATCCTGCTCAGTTCTCTAGTCCTCTGTCTCCTCCAGAAATGTTGGCCTGTCCCTAGGCCATGCAACATAAGCTCTGAACTGCTCCGGAGTGGGCCAATGGAATGGAGTGGGATCCTGTCGGTGCTGGTGCTGGGTGTAGTCATAGAAGCTCTGATTCAGCTGCACCTGCCCTCGATGATTAGCAGCCTGTTGATCCGCCATATGTTGCATATAGGTATGCATCTGGAGTTCCATGCGCTGTAAATGAGCGGAAATGGACTCCATGGATGCTGGCTGTGGTGGCTGCTCCTCCTGTACCTGCCTAGCTAAACAATATTTTTCAATAAAAGCTCGGTTAATAGGAGGTCGAATGGCTTTTGAGGGCTGCACGGGGATTCCATAGAACTGACATAGTCCGGTAATAAGTGCAGGAAATCCTAGTGCTCTATTTGCTTTTTCTGGATTGGTTGGATGTTTGGGAGGCTCTAAGGTAACAAATTGATGGATGGAATCGGAAATGAGCTGGGCTACATTAACAGTGATCTGGGACATACAACTAAAAACTAGTTGACATTTGGGCATGGGTAGATCACTGCTATGATCACTAAGAAGAATGTTGCTCAAGAGGAATGTCATCCAAATTTGGGTCAAAGTAGTCATGTTAGTACGCATTAATCTTACCCGACTACCTGCTATACTTCTTGCAAAATCAGTACTTAGTATACATAGTAGATCAATTAATTCTTGTTCATCAAACCCTAGGTGGATGTTCCTCCTTGCCTGATATTCAGATAGCTGTCCTTCTTCCAGAATTAAGGGATTCCCTAAGAATTGGTTAATGGTATCTGTGTCATATGGAATCCATTGCCTTCGCACAAAAGACCGCTGGTCTCTGATTCCTTCTTCTATTGGCCATGCGTTTGCATAAAATTCTAAAACAATTTCAGGTTCAAATTTATGCATAGGATTGGCCAATTGCCCCCATCTCCTTCTATTCAATTCAGCTGTGAAGTCGGGGTATTCATCATCCTTCAGTTGAACTTTTCTTTCTTTTAGGAATGACCAGTTCTTTATTATCTCAAATCTTTGCTGGTGTTCCTTGGTTCTGAACCGTTGAGCATCAAATTCAATATCTTCTGGGGGATTTGAGCTTGACCCCTCTCCCATGTGTCTAGCTCTTTTAGAGGAAAGCTTTTTAGGTGCCATCTGCAAAAGGATTTCATAATTGAATAGTAATGGAAATGCTATCAATCAGCAACATAGCAAAGCTTTGCACATAATGTTACCAATCAGCAAGTATTTAGAGATGGTATCCCTTTGAAAATTCAAATTTGTATATTTGTAATGTATGAGCAAGCCTTTGCACAGTAACATTCAATTAAACATGTAGCCATTGGATACTTGTCAGTCAATATGTTATACCTCAGCCTATGATATTCATGAATTCCTAAATGCTAAAACACTATAAAACATTTCTAAGACTTTCCAAGTGTTGTGCATAAAGGAATGATTCACTATTTAAAGCTAGCATTAAGCATGTGAGGTATATTATGCAATTCAATTCATCTAACAAGCATTCTAGAAGCAAATTCGTGAAAGAATTCAGAGGTATAACATGGCTGTTTTCTTTGAAGCATTTGACCTAACACTTGGTGTGCATGAAAAGTTATCTATGGAAATGAAATTATTTTGCATATGCTTGCACCAAAATTTTTAGAAAATAAGAGGAAGAAGCAATGGGAATATGAGTGAGCAGCATTCATCACAAAACAAAGCATAATTTGTGTCTTATTTTTCCTAGGGTTTCTTGAAATCTAAAACAAAGACACAAAATTGCACAATTTGTTACAAGAATACTACACTAAAATTATACTAAGCTATTTATATCATAAATAAAATGGAGATGAGACCAGTAGCACTTACCTGGTGATGAAGGGAGGATGTGGGTGAAGAAGCAAGTGGCTTGGGCGAGTTGAGGGGAAGAGAAGAAAAAGGTAACAGCAAAGGCACAAAAGAAATGCAAGTTTGGAAATTTTTAAGCTTTCAGCCTTTGAATTTCGTGCTGCAAGACCTTGCTCGCCTAAGCGAGCAAAATAGGCATGAATTACTCGCTTAGGCGAGTTAAAACAACCTTTTTTTTTGGAAAAATTATTTTAGCTTATAATTATCTATTACTTTAACTAATCTATATTCATATAGACAAAATTTTTTTAAATAAAATGATAAGCATATAAAAAGAAAGGTTAGAAATTACTAGGTTGCCTCCTAGAAGCGCTTCTTTAACGTCATCATAGCTGGACGCTTTTGTTGTAGCTTAAACTTCTTATAAATGGATCACAATGGTGAGTCTTTCGACATCACCACCCAGATAAAGTTTTATTCTGCTACCATTGACAGTCCATGTCCTCTTTGTGGCTGGATCTTCAAGGACTACTGCTCCATGTGGCATGACTTCATTGATGATGAATGGGCCAGACCATTTGGATTTCAGCTTACCTGGAAACAATCTCAATCTAGAATTAAATAACAAAACTTGTTGCCCAGGTTGAAAATTCTTTTTCAAAAGCTTTTTATCATGATAAGATTTAACTCGTTGTTTATAAAGCTTAGAATTTTCATTTGCTTGAAACCTTAATTCCTCCAGTTCATGAAGTTGGAGCTTCCTGTGTTCACCTGCTGCATTAAGATCAAAATTTAAAAATTTCAATGCCCAATAAGCTTTATGTTCTAACTCCACAGGCAAATGACAGGATTTGCCATAGACCAATTGGAAAGGAGTGAGTCCCGTAGGCGATTTGTATGCTGTTGGGTATGCCCACAGAGCTTCATCTAACTTCTGAGACCAATCCTTCCTTGATTGAGCAATTGTTTTCTCCAATATTCTTTTAATTTCCCTGTTTGAAACTTCTGCTTGCCCATTGTTTTGGGGTTGATAAGGTGAAGCTACCTTATGCCAGACCCTGTAATGTTGGAGGACCTTTTTAAGTTGAACATTGCAAAAATGAGATCCTCTATCACTAATCAATAATCGTGGTGTCCCAAATCTTGTAAAGATGTTCCTTTTTAAGAAGCGAATAACTGTCTTTGCATCAAATTTTTGTGAAGTTATTGCTTCTACCCATTTAGTGACATAATCCATAGCCAATAAAATGTATTCATTTGAGTAGGATGATGGAAATGGACCGATGAAATCTATCCCCCAACAATCAAATGCCTCAACCTCCAAAATGTTTTGTAGTGGCATTTCATTCCTTCTGGAGATTCCCCCTATTCTTTGGTAGTTATCACACCTTTGGACATATTCATGGGCATCTTTAAACAAAGTAGGCCAATAGAATCCAGATTAGAGAACTTTGGCAGCAGTTCTTTCACCATTGTAATGACCTCCATAGGGTGAACTGTGACAATGCCATAGGATGTTCCTTGCCTCTTCTTGAGTTGTACATCGTCTTAGGAGATTGTCTACTCCTATTTTGAAGAGGTAAGGATCATCCCATACAAAGTATCGGGCATCTCTGAGAAACTTCTTCTTCTGTTGCCAAGTATAATCTTCAGGAATTACACCGGTTGCTTTAAAGTTGGCCATCTCTGCAAACCATGGCCTTTCTGAAATATGGAAGAGCTTCTCATCAGGGAATTCTTCTTGAGTTTCTGGATCGTGAGTGGCTATTTCATCACTTGTAAGTCTGGACAAATGATCAGCTACATGATTCTCACACCCCTTCTTATCCTTGATTTCTAAATCAAATTCCTGTAGAAGTAAAACCCAACGGATGAGTCTAGGTTTAGAATCAGATTCACTTTGGATCCTATCAAGTATGATCTAAATTTTTCCAAGGCATACACTATGGCAAGCAATTGTTTCTCAGTTGTTGCATAATTAATTTGAGCATCATTTAAAACTTTGCTTGCATAATGTATAACATGAAAAAATTTGTTTTTCCTTTGTCCCAAAACTACTCCTACAGCATAATCACTTGCATCACACATTAATTCAAAATCAAGTGTCCAATCAGGTGCAGTGATTATGGGTGCAAAAACTAGTTTTTGTTTCAAAGTATTAAAAGCTGTAAAGCATGAATCATCAAAATGGAATGGGACTTCTTTATTTAAGAGGCTGTTCAGTGGCTTGGCAATTTTTACAAAATCTTTAATAAATCGCCGGTAGAATCCTGCATGTCCCAGAAAACTTCTAATGCCTTTGACATTGGTTGGTGAAGGTAATTTCTCAATGACATCAACCTTAGCTTTGTCCACTTCAATGCCCTGCATAGAAATCTTATGACCTAAAACAATGTCTTCCGTCACCATGAAGTGACACTTCTCCCAATTAAGTACAAGATTAGTTTCAATACATCGCTTCAAAATAACATCAAGGTTAAAAAGACATAAATAGAAAGAAGTACCAAAGACTGAAAAATCATCCATGAAGATTTCAATGCTTTTCTCAATAAGGTCAGAAAAAATAGCAAGCATGCATCTTTGGAAAGTGGCGGGTGCATTACAAAGACCAAAAGGCATTTTCCTATAGGCAAAAACACCGAAGGACAAGTAAAGGCTGTTTTCTCTTGATCTTCAGGATCAACATTAATTTGATTGTATCCTGAATAACCATCAAGAAAACAGTAATATTGCTGACCTGCTAGTCTCTCCAGCATTTGATCCATGAATGGTAATGGAAAATGATCCTTCCTTGTGGCTTTGTTGAGCTTTCTATAGTCAATACACATCCTCCAACCCGTAACAGTGCGTGTTGGAATAAGCTCATCTTTGTCATTTTTAATTACTGTCATGCCATCTTTCTTGGGTACGACCTGTACAGGACTTACCCACTGACTATCAGAGATAGGATATATCATTCCAGCTTCCAGAAGCTTGACCACTTCTTTTCTAACAACCTTTTTCATGGTTGGATTGAGTCTTCTTTGTGGCTGAGCTACAGGTTTATAGTCGTGTTCCATCAAAATTCTATGCATACAATAAGAAAGACTAATACCTGTTAGAGCTGAGAGTGTCCAACCAATGGCTTTGTAATTCTCTTTCAAGACTTTCACCAATTTCTTTTCTTTCTCCTCAGAGAGATGGGCATTTATGATAACTGGCTTTTCAGAGTTATCTGCAAGAAAAACATATTTCAAATGGGAAGGTAATACCTTTAATTCCAGCTTCTGTTCTTCTTTTTGCTTTTCTTCCTTTATTTCTTCAAAGAGGGATTGGTGATAAGGAACTTCTTTACAAGCACTCAATTGATGAAGATGTTCTGCTTCTTCTTGATCTTCATTTTCATCTTGGACTGTTTCTGTCAATTCCTTCTCCAAACCTTCCTTCCTGTGAATAAATATTTTAGAGTCATAAATTACCTCATCAAGGACATCAACTCTAAAGCATGATCTTTTATCTGTGGGATGCTTCATTGCTTCAAGGACATTGAACTGTACTTCATCATCTTGCACCCTTACAGTGAGTTTTCCTTCATCCACATCAATCAAGACTTTGGCAGTTTTCATGAAAGGTCTACCAAGAATCAGTGGAACTTCACTGTCTTCATCCATGTCCATCACTACAAAATCAATTGGAAAAAAGAATTTGTCAACTTTCACCAACACATCTTCAATAATTCCATGAGGATGCTTGATGGTTCTGTCAGCTAGCTGTAAAGTCATCCTTGTTGGTCTGATTTCTACTTCTCCTATCCTTTTGACCATGGATAATGGAATGAGGTTGATGCTTGCGCCTAAGTCAAGAAGAGATTTCCCCACTGATAAATTTCCAATAGTCATAGGAATTATGAAACTACCGGGATCTGTTGATTTTTCTGGAATTGTCTTTTGGATGATGGCACTGCAACCTGCATCCAGCTCTATGGTTTCATCATCTGTGTATCTTTTCTTCTTTGTGAGTAGATCCTTCATGAACTTGGCATATTTTGGCATCTGCTCCAATGCTTCAGAAAAAGGAATGTTAATTTGCAATTATTTAAAAATATCTAAAAATCGCTTATATTGCCTTTCCTTTGCCTTCTTGGATGGAGCATGTGGGTATGGCATATTTTGGACGGGTGGTGGGGTCAAAACAGCTTTGCCTTTATCCCTCTTTTTCTTTTCATCTTCACTCATTTCTTTTCTCTCAATTTTTTCATTTATTTCATCATTTTTCTCTTTTTCTTTTTCAACTTTTTCATCATCACTTTTTTCTACATTTTCTTCATTTTTCTTTTCCTCTTCCTCCTGTCTACCAACCACAGTCCCTCTTCTTGTTGTAATGGCTTTACATTGCTCTTTAGGGTTGACTTGGGTATTTGCTGAGAAAGATCCACCTCCATGCTCAGACAGTTGCTTTGCCAGTTGTCCCACCTGTACTTCAAGATTTTGGATGGAAGCATCAGTGTTCTTTTGATTGATGATGGACATCTGCATAAATTGAGTTAAAGTGTCTTCCATTTTTGATAATCTATCAGGCTGAGCTTGGTTTTGTGGATTTCTATTAGAAGGACTTGTATATAAATTGTTAGTGGTACCTGCAAAAGGAGGATTAGAAATAGCATTATATGCATTATTATTTTGTCTCCAACCATAAGGTTGATTTGAACCTGGACCTCCTCGGTAACCTTGATAGTTTCCTTGATAATTCTGTTGAGGTCTGGTCTGATTTTGCAAATAATGAGCCTCCTCCTCTGGTTGGCAATCACCGGGTGCTGGACAATGGCCATTTTGATGTTCTCCACCACAGAAATCACATCTCAAAATTTGTTGAACTTGATGAGCTGTGTGTGGTTTCTGTGATCCTCCATGCTGCATTTGGAGGAAGTTTGCCTATTTGTTTGGTCAAGGCCTCCAATTGTTGAGTTAACAATTTATTCTGAACTAGAATGGCATTTGGGGTATCTAGCTCCATTATTCCCTTCCTCTGAATAGGTGATCTATCATGGTGAGATTCATAGTCACTTGCTGCTATAGAATCAATGATCACTATGGCTTCCTCAGGACTTTTAGACATCATGGTTCCTCCGGCTGAAGCGTCAAGGATCATCTTGGTTTGTGGCCTCAAACCACTGTAAAAAATATGTAATTGTGCAGCAGCATCATCAAAATTGTGGTTTGGGCATCTTCTCAATAAAGATTTGAATCTCTCCCAAGTCTCACAGAGAGGTTCATCTGCTCCTTGGAAAAAAGTAGCAATGGATGATTTTGCGCTAATGAATCTTGATGGAGGAAAGAATCTAGTAATAAATTTTTCCTCCACTTCTTCCCACGAGCTCAAGCTTTTGTTTGGTTTGGACTGGAGCCATGTCTTTGCTTTACCTGTCAAAGAAAATGGAAAAGCTCTAAGATAAACAGCTTCCGCATCCTCGTTAGAAGCTCCCATTGTACTGCATAACTCCATGAATGTAGACAGGTGCGTATATGGATCCTCATGGTCCATCCCTGCAAAGGGATGTGAACCAATTATACTGAGTAATGCTGGTTTCAGCTCCACAACCTTGTTGTTGAAAAGAGGGATGGCTATGCTATTATAATGCTTCGGGCCTTGTTGGTAAGCATAGTCACACAAGAGTCCTCCTTGGTGGTCTATTTTCATCTTCCCCTTGATCAGTCATATTATCACGAACAAGTGGCTTTTCTGATGAAGGAGGATCAATAGACGAAGTTGCCCCCGATGTCTTATTGGCTTCTAGTTTCTTTTTCTTCCTATTTTTCCTTTCTGTTTTGGTGATTTCTGGATCAAACAAAGGTTTATCTGTAGAAAACTTACATCATTCATAAAGGAAAAAGAACAAACTACAATATCCCGTAAGCATCGAGGTTAAAATAAAAAAAAATTCTATACAAAAATTAAAATAAAGTAAATAACGAAAATAAGAAAAAGTCCTACTAAACTGATAAATTAAATCTAAATGAACTGAGTAAATAACTCAAGTCCCCGGCAACGGCGCCAGAAACTTGTTAGACTTTTGGCAAGCGTACCAATTGTCGTTGTAAGTTACAAAATTTATAAAAGTTCGTCTCCACAGGGACTTGATTTTTACTCAGTTAATTCAAATATAGCTTAAAAGTTTAATAGTTATGTACAATGAGTGTGAACAGAGTTTTATGTAGTGTTGGATTAACAGAAATTATGAAAATTTAGAAGAAACGAAAATAATAAACTTAGTGCGGAAGATTACGAGTGATTACGGAAAATTAGGAAAGATTACGAAAACTAATAAGATGAATTTGATTAAGTTAAGAACGTAGGATTGGATTTCATCGTTCATATCGTTAGTATTCAATTAATATTACCATGCATAAGTTATTTTCTTTTATTATTGTTGCACACATAAAATCACCCCAAATCGATCCCTCGTATTTGAGAACCCTAAGAATATTTATCAAATATCGATCCCTCGCATATGAAATAAATATCCCAGCATTACGATCATATTCGCGTGCCATTTGCAATCTAAACGTTATGCTCTATTCCTAGCAACGTAACGTAAAGAGTAAATTTATCCAATTCAAGTTTTAAGTGTACTTTCCAGTTAAACTTAGAACCTTAATTCATGAATCTATTGATCAAGTAGAATCAAGCGTTAAGTACGGAATAAATTTACCAATAATAAATAGAAAAGACTTATGCATAAATAAATATTAAAGGAGATACTTAAGGGTAAGAATATTACATCCAATCCTTTGAGAGAAGCTAGCCAAGCATGGAGAGAACCTCCTTAGAAGAATAGATGAAAAGACTCATCACCGCTTTCTATTTCGGCAGAGTTTCCACACTAATTTTCACCTCTTTCACTAACCTAAGCTATCTATTAACAAGACTTAAAGAAGCATGAAGCTTAGGAACAAGCTTAAGAGCAAGGGAGAAGAAGAATTTTAGGAAGCAAGAAGTGATTTTTGCCTTGGGGGTGCTTGGGTATTTATAGGGGTTGGCCTGGTCGAGTTTGGTCGCCCAAGCGACCCATTTCTTCATGTTTCATTCGCTTGGGCGAGTTAAGGCCCAAGTTGCACGTCCACTTGGCCTTCAAGTGGCCCAATTGATGTTGTTGCTTGCCCAAGCGAGCAAAATACACTATATTAACTCGCTTGGGCAAGTTAAAGATACCTCCAGAAGCTTCTTTGGGCTTTTGATTCATTTTGGGCTGCTTTACTTGCTGCACCTCCCAGATTTGCTTTTATGAGTCATTTTTGCTTGCTCTAAATGTACAGAAGCTTCAGAATCACGAACTCTAGCAAAATACAAAAGAAAGTTTGGATGAATCTTCGAGAATTATAAACACAACATAAATACTACGTTAAATACAAACTAACTAGATTATGGCAAATTTTGATAGATATTCTTAGTAAAAACAAAAGATAAGTGCCTTAAATGTAATCTAAATTTCACTAAAATATGGCACTTATCAACCACATAATCCATGTTCCATTTTTTATCTGAGAAAATCGTGTTATTCCTCCATCTCCATAGCCACCAAGCAATGGTGACATTTAGAACAACATCTTTATAAGATAGTAGCGAGAGCACCCGACTAGACAAAGTAGGACTGAAAAAAGTTGGCTAAGATGACCCTTTGATCTCATCTAGACCTCCAATGAATGCAGACAATCGCACTATATGTAAGGCATCATCTCAAGTAGCTGAGCAACGTAAATATTTTGAGCTAGTTGACAGATGACACTGCTGACGCTTGTCATTTGTTGGCAAAGTATCATGCAATATTTTCCATATAAAAAAGTGAAACTTCTCTGTAACTGGGAGGTGCTAAACATGCTTCTAAATGGGATTCCAGCCAGTTGTGTTAGCTTGGGATAGCCACTTGTAGGTTGAGGTAGCCGTATAAATGCTAGAAGGATCACCCTGCCATACTAAATGATCATCATCCATGGGGTGACTAGGGATATGCATTCTTTCAATGGACTCCCAAATATGCTGAGCTATAGGGGTCCAGAGTTTGTCCAAGTTCCAATTGCCTTTTTCCTAGAGATCATAGCAAAATAATGACGGTCATTGAAAATCATGACATTCGATGATGGTTATAAAAACCGTCTTCGTTGATCCCGTTTTGTTTTTTTTACATGCTTTCGAAGACGGTTATTAAGTTAAAACCGTCTTTGTTTGTTTGTATACAAAGACGATTTTGCCTTAAAACCGTCTTCGTTGATTTTTTTTTTAAATGCCTATGAAGACGATTTTTAAGTGAAAATCGTCTTTGTTTGCTTATACATGAAGACGGTTTTAACCTTAAAACCGTCTTCGTTGATCTTTCTTTTTTTGTAATTTGTTTGTCTACATACAAAGACAATTTTGCCTTAAAACCATCTTCGTTGATCCTTTTTTTTTAAATGCCTACGAAGATAGTTTTTAAGTCAAAATCATATTTATTTGTCTACATATAAAGACGGTTTTACTCGTTGATCCTTTTTTTTAAAATGCCTACGATTGTTTGTCTACATACGAAGATGATTTTGGCTTAAAACTGTCTTCGTTGATCCTATTTTTTATTTTTATAATTGGTTTCTATATATAATGCTACTACCAAATGAAGTAATCGACTATTATATAAGAAAACACGACATTGAAGATTTTTTATTCTATAATAATGCTATAACTAAACAAATTGTTATTCTATACACTAAAATTTGGAATTCTGCAAATTAGCAGCTAGCTGTAAAATGTCCTTCGACAGAGAATTATGTCAAATACCATGGAACATTATATTGTACGTAAATTAGAGAATGTAACTTCATTAAAACAAACATCCTACTTTATAACATAATATTATTGATAACTTCTTTCAATGTAGGCTTTCTATTATCCTTGAAGTTCCATCCTTTCTGTTATCCTTATAGATAACAGCTAGCACTGAAAAAATAATAGTCATTTACCCTCAGGTGTTTTTCCAGCTGCAACCTCAATGTAAGGTCTTCAACTTGTTTTTGAAGGTTATTTGTGGCAGCTTAGAGAGTTCCAGTTTCTCTTGCAATCTAAAATTAATAAAAACAAATTCTCAATTGCTAAATAACTGAATAGCTAGCAATCATAACATGTAGGGAACTGAATTGAAAATTTATAAGAGTCTGCATTTGGTTCATTTTCATGTTCCAATTCTGATCTTTTGAATCAGAAGAAACCTCAAGCCCCTTAACCTTATTTTTTAATTCGTCCAATCGATGCTCATGATCTTGAGACTTTTGTTCCAATGATGAAATTTCCAAACTTTTGTCCTCCTGCTCTTTCATCAACCTGATGATTTCTTTCTAATCTGCCTCCTTTTCTTCCTCTCTGATCTTCTCAGCCTGTATTGAAGGACCAAAGGACCCATAATACAAATAATTAACATGAAAATAATCAATAGTATGTTAAGAGTTGGTCAAAGTAGGCACTGCACAGTCAAATCAGTAGTGAACAAGAAAGGAAAAAGAAGGCTCATAAGTTTCCCAATAGCTTCATAGCTAGGTGAAAATAATTTAGCCAATAAGAGGACTCTAATTAATAGGCCAATTAAGAATCCAAAATGAAAGCAACAAGTTTTACTTCGTGACCAATTGCAAGATAAACAAGAGGACTTTAATTTTTTAGGTAAGGAAAAAAATTGGTGACTAATTATAGGATCTTTTTTAGTTAATAACTACCCCATAGAAATGTTCAATTAGTAGTTATTACTAGTTATTGTAAATATATAGTGTATTGTAAATTTAATCAACTTATTATTAAAAAAAATAAATCATTGAAATCAGACTAGTTTTATAGCACCAAAAAAGTGTATGCAATATATATTTATGAGAATGAGAAAGATTGCCATGTTCCAAGACCTTCAATATCATGAGATAACGATTGCCTATAATTATTTATTAGTTACTTGAAAAAGGAAACCAATTAAAGAAACAACAAATTAATACCCTTTAGTTAATATAGTCGAGCCAAATTGTTAGGAAATGCAATTACTACATAGAGGACAATCACACTACATATTTCATTTGTTAAATGTTATTCTTAAAAATATTATTATTTTATTAATGTCAATTAGTTAAGCAACAATTAGTTATCTAACTAATTTAACTAATGTATTGTCAAATCATTAAGCCAACAAAAAAATTTATTAAGTAAATATGCTAACAGGGGTACTAAATAAAATAACAAAAGTTAAATTTTTAATATTAATGTTATCAATATACTTTCATATTTCTTTTATCAGTATCCTTTAATATATTTCCATATAGTATTTTCATTATGTGGTGGATAAAGTATAAAACACAAAAGGTTATTAAATTTATTTGTGATACCTTGTGCCATGGATGTGCTTTAATCTGTGGGAATTTAAATTCCGTATAGTTAGTATTCATGCACTTTATCTCTTCCCTTGTTGGAGTTCACAGAACCTACCAAAGCAACAAGTGGATAGTTTACATGGTAAAGATATTGACATTGTGACAAGCAAACCTATCCATCAAATTGATCAAAGAATCAGTGATTCAAACAAGGAAATACCCAAGTAAGTTAATTCAACCTAAAAGATAAAAAGTTGAAGCAAATTAAATGACCCACAATTCATCGTCCATTGCATTATGGTGTTACAAATTACAGTTGAGTTTATTGAACTATCCAAACATGAATATAAGAAAGAGAAAAGGAGATCAGGTAGTTTCTATTCAAAATTTCACATAATTTCATACTCTAGGTCAACACTTAATAAAAAAAGAAAAATAGTTGTATATTACCTTTAACATTTTGGACACAGATAATTTCTATTCTTATAACCTTACTAAGCTGAAAACTGCTCGCATTCCTGGCTCAAGTTATGAGCATTCAAATTGGATTTAATTGCATCAAAATGCAGAGCATAATAGATAACTCAATCCAATTGTTAAAAAAGGACAGTTGGTTTGTCTTTCGCAAATTTAGAATCAACCATGGTCCATATGAAAATGCAGTCATGCATAAAGGGAAAATAAACAAAGAATATAAGTGAGGAAAACCTTACCAATGAACTATTCTTATTGTGAAGAAGAGAAGCAAATACTGCATAAAGAGATGCAGCGTACATGTTACCAACTTGCTTTGGGATTAGTGTGTTGGGCTGCACCTTTGCATTATATAGATGTTTTGCAGCTTGCTGGTTTGCCTATATAATCACAATGACCACAAAGGCGGTTGGTTTAGCCAAAGGGACAAAATCTTGACTCACGTGCCCTTGTTCTATCATTTTGTACCTGTATTAATCACTGTATTTGAGGCATCAAAAGCTCTAGAGAAAGGAGATAGTTTTTTTTCCTACCCCATTGCCACCAAAAACAATCACATCACATTGTTCACTCATTATGAAAGGGAAAAATCAAGATCAAATATAGCAAGGTATATAATATAATAATAAACAAATGAATTAATTACCACACTGGTGTGACTTGTCCTACTAACTTATTCTGGAATCCAATTCCAAGTATCCCATCAAAATGCATTGCTAAAAATGCCAGTGGTCCTTCCTTTGTAATCTCAGCAAATTGCTGAAGGATATTAGAAGTAAGTGAAAAATAGCATTTATCTTGTAGCAGGGGTTCATTTAATAAATTTGAGTTCAGTTTTGGGGTCCTCTAAAATGGTGGCCTATAGCTACAAGTAAGGGATGAATGTGAATTGTCCTTGAACTTTAGTTATCAATCTCAAACTCAAACTAGCTGAACTATAATGTCATATTTGGGTTAGTTAGTCTACCTATATTATAGTTTACCTTATAATTTTTCTGACTCCCTGAAGCAGTGGTCAGATGCCAGTGTACAGGTAATAATAAAATGAACAGAAAGAGATTAAACTCACCATTGTTAGGCATAAATAATCATTTTTTGGCCTGCTTATCTGCCTGTGATTTGCTCTCCTTTGGATTTGATGACAATGGTTTCCTGTTAACAGGTATTGATGGATGTGTTGTTCCATTTTGACCACCCTTAGCTCCATTTTCATGTACTGTGACTCCACCCCTCAGATTAATATCAACAAAGCGACTCCCCCAAGGACGGACATCCATCCATCTTTCCAACCAATTCCAACCCCAGTTACTTTTATCTGGTTCAAAGCCAGAGGAAATAGGTTGTTGCTGTCTTGATCCTGCCCGCCACTACCAAGTGGAAATTTGAAAATTTTTACACCAAGCTTGAACAAAAAGATGTATCAAATGAAAATGGATAATGCACAACTACTGATCACGTGATGGGGAAATTGTTGGACGAAAGTTCCAAGTTAATTTTACTTCTACAAGTTCAGTACCACATGATAACATCATCAAGTAACCATACAATGCTACCATAAGTTATAAAACTACATAGCTTGACAAAAAGAAAGGTAAGCTTCAAAAACTCCCTGTGGTTGCTTCTTCTTCTGACCATGCAGCAACAACAACATCTCTTCAATTTGGTGAGTTCCCTTTGTGGCCTGCACCCAATGGAGTAGATGATAGAGCTACAAGTGCTTCCAAGAGCCACAACCAAGCATCGAAAAGCTGCAGGGACAGGATCAATGCACAGCTTGCAACTCTCAGAAAAGAATTAAAATAAACAAAATTCACATCATTATTGAATGAAAAATAAATTATACACTATCTGTTTTACACTCATATCATTTAATTATTTATCATTATGTCTAATAAATTTAATAATTTTTATAATAACTATTTTAAAAGCTATATTATTAATAATTTTTATTTGATTAACAATATATAAGTTTTTAATTTTTTAAAGAAATGACTGTTTTTATATTTACCATAGATAACTATTAAACTCGTTAAATTTGGTGAAAGAAAAACTATAGAATTATACAGAGCTCTTAAACTAGGCACTATAGATTTATAGAATTATAGAACAGTATACATAAATATGTAAATATATATAACCAGTACCACATTTTTGGTCTTTCTGTCACACTAGTCACTATCACTTCACACGTTTCCTTCAAGAGCCGATAAACAAATTTTAGATTTTTTACATTTTCAAAGCATTAGCAATCAAACTAACACAACCATTAATACTCTAATGTTGAGAATGACACCAATAAAAAGAAAAGCCAGAGATACACACGTAGAATATAAGAAAGAGAAAAGGAGATCAGAGAAAGAGGAAAAGAGACACATAATGTCCTCAAATGATATCAAATAATGGAAAACTAGCAATTACAAAAATTCATCCAAGCTTATACAAAATCAATCAACAAAGGCATCACAAATATCAATGAATGCGGTCACGGAACAGTAGCCCAATAAAATAAGGCAACACCATCCCAATGGTTGTTCCAACCATTATTATAATGAAGCCAAGGCCATAACCAAAAATCATCCCAGCCAGCCACATGGAGGGGCCAGAAGGGATTAGAAACACCCGGAATATAGCCAGAGAGGCAACAAGTACTAAAGCAAAAACTGGATGGCCAAGTTGAACAGAATAGCAAAACCAAGTCATGAAACCCCATGAGAGAAGAAGTTCAACACTTCTTCTATTTGTAGTGCTTCCAGGAGTAAGGAGCAACTTGTTCATATAAAGAATCCAATGCAAAACCTGTTTTAAATAAATTAAAAGAAGTACCATTAAGTTCCATTAAAATAATTGAAAACTTGAAACAAAGACAACATTCCAAAATATAATAATAATATCAATAAAATAACAATAGTATGAGGATGACTTGCATAGACATTAAAATTGACTAGTACCTCATATGAGATTTAAGAACCGGCTCAAGCAAGATAATAAGAATTGGCTATGACTGTGAATGAAGGAAAAGTAGCACGAGAGCAAAGAGAGAAAGAGCAACAATAATAATATTAATAACATCTGTGCAAGGCTATCTCTTATATAGTGAATATCTGAGATGTAAATCAATGTATTAAACGAAAGAAAGATCAACCGTAACTCTTTACCAATTCTCCTCTGTTGGAGTTCCCAACATCCTTGAATGATAAAAAAAGTATATTAGCAAACACCGTAATTGAATCAACCGAGTATGAAAGGCAGATACAAAATGTGACTACTAAAATCTACCCAAAAAAAAAAAAAAAAAATCTGAAACAGTTATACTTGAATATGTGAATGAGCTGGTGGAATTCAGAATCCCCCGAAAACAGAGCTTGCCTCCTAACCATTTCAGCTGCAAAGAAATACTAGTAGTCAAGATAATTATAGGTAAATCTTAAAGTAAAACAACATGGTTGGTTACAAAGAAATGAGAGAGAGAGGAGTGACTGACCAAAGATGTAGCCAATAGACCAGATATCAACCCCAGTGGGGTAGACCTAAGGAGAACCTTAGGGGCTCTGTACCAGAGAGTAACGATCTCATGAGTGTAGCTCTTGAGAGGGACGATCAAGGCGTCGCTGAGGCTGACATCAGCGATCTTAAGAATACCCTTGTGGTGATCAAGAAGAAGGTTCGGAGGCTTGAGATCTCGATGAAGGACACCGTGGCTGTGGCAGTGAGCAACACCCTTGCAGAGTTGGAAGAGGAACGATTTCTAAGACTAGGGGACCTTGTCCATATGTTCCACGAAGAGGAGGCGAACGATGTAGATGGATTGGGAGAGAAGCTGAAGTAGATACACCTCGCGTAGGGCGGTGGAAGGGACACCCTCCTCGACCATCTCCAGATGCGTCTTCTTCAGATCCACCACGTTCCCAATCGCCTTTTCCAGAACCTTGTACACTTTCCTATACCCCACTTGTCTTCTTCAGCAGAAGAAGTGTGCTTGGTTAGGGCTACCACGAAATTTGGGCAACAAAGGTCACGCTTTAGACACAACCAAACCGAGCCTGATTTTTAAAAATAATATAAATTAATTATTTAATTAGGAAAAGGAGGCAAACGGGGCAATATTTAGGAAACTGGTGCACCCAAACACGCTCCATCTGGGCGTGTTTAATGGGCGTGTTTGGGTGCCCAGTTGCCTATATATTGGCCCAAAAAATCCCAGAATGCATGAGCCTTTCATTTTGCGTGTTGTGTAGAAGTTGCTCTGCTTCAGGATCTACAGGTTGAGATTTGATATTTTGTGAAGATTAGCGCCGCAAAGAAGTAAGTTCTAAACCCTAAACAATGTTGCATATTATTTAAAGTTGTTATATTTTTTACTTAGAAAATTGTTAGGGCCATATAAAATTGTTAGCGACATAGCTGTTAGATTGATAGTGTGTTATGTTTACGTTGTAGGGTTTAAGTTCAGGGTTGATATTGAGATTAGGGTTTATGGGTTTGGGGTACACACA
>PYAF01001393.1:288036-330507 GCA_007407185.1 Glycine tomentella | reverse complement strand
TGGAGGCGTGGCACTCCAGAACTTCCCAAAATGCTTGGATTGAGGTGTTTTCCTGCTACAATTAGGTTCAAATTAGCATGACACTTGGAAAGAACGGAGTCATCAACATTTAACATGATTTTATGCAATTCTACACTGTTTATCAATGATTTTGGCTTTGAGAAGCTTGGAAAGGACCATATGCTGGATGCATATCAGTGTGTCCTAATCTTTAATTATTATTTTTTGTGCTCAATCATACGAGATATGATAAGATGAAATGGATTGTTTTCTGTGCTAGAATCTTATAGTTTTTGTAGCTGTGGAATGCTACAGTGCATATAGTTTCTTTCTGAATTAATCTATTAATCATGTTGAACTTGAAGAATTGAGATTGGAAATGACAATATCATGGTTTTGTTTGTTGATGGATACAGTTGGTAGCTGAGGTGGTCGGAACATATTTCTTGATATTTGTAGGGTGTGCTTCAGTGGTGGTGAACAAGAACAACAACAACGTTGTAACACTTCCTGGGATATCAATTGTTTGGGGACTGGTTGTGATGGTGCTGGTTTACTCTGTTGGTCACATCTCTGGTGCCCATTTCAATCCTGCAGTCACCATTGCTTTTGCCTCCACCAGAAGGTTTCCCTTGAAGCAGGTGAACCAACCACAACATTTTTCCCTTCAACTTTGATTTTTGGTTCAAGTAGGTAGGAAAATTAGAGGTCAAATTAGTTTATCATAATTGAAAGAGAAATGAGTTTAATAACTAATGGTGTAAAATCGTCTTTAAGTATCATTTAATTATACATAACTGTTTATATAAATTTAAAGGTAATTATTATAAAGTCAATCAACTTAATATATATGGTAAGTTATAATTGAATGATTATATAAAATTATTATATAATGTTATTTCATAATCTTTTTCCTTAAGAGGATTGATTATACTATATTTTCATACAACTTAATTTTAACAAATAAAAGAGAGATAAGAAGACAAGGAAAATAAATATGAAATAAGATGGATGATGTAATGGAGAGAATTATTGAGAAAATAATGTGTTGTATAATTATATTGCATGCAAAAATACAATATCTCAAATTAAAATACTTATTTGCCTTGACCCTTTTACACCAGTTGATAATTGGTAACCAAACGCGTTATTAAACATATGCAGCAAGAAAAATAATGGAATTAGAGAAAGCCTAAGTCCTCTTTCACTAAATCCAATTGTCTCAATTTGTCTTGAAATTATTGGCACATTCACAGTGATATAATTATCTTCCATTTAACATTGCAGGTACCAGTTTATGTAGTAGCTCAGGTTGTTGGATCCACACTTGCAAGTGGGACTCTCAGACTATTATTTAGTGGCAAGGATTCCCAGTTTTCAGGAACACTCCCATCTGGGTCTAACCTGCAAGCTTTTGTGATTGAATTCTTAATCACCTTTTTCCTTATGTTTGTCATATCCGGGGTTGCCACTGATAACAGAGCGGTGAAGTTTCTTATTCAATCCCTAAATTTTGTTTTCTTGCTTGTTTGGTTATAGTAATTAGCTTTTAATTTGTACAAAAAATATTTTGATCAACACGTGTCTAGCCAATTAGGGTAGGCTAATCACCTCCTGAAATTCTGATATTAAAAATAGAGTACATAATTTGACTAGTTGTCTAAATATATTTGTAGAGTTTTGGATCACTTGGAAGAATGCTACAAGTTTACATCACATGATACATCTTACACGAAACAAAAATCCATATAAAATTTGAATATTTGTCTTTCTTAGAACCCCAATTCCATGGGAAATTTCATTTATTTTATTTTATTTTGGAATCTTGCAGATCGGTGAGTTGGCCGGGATTGCCGTTGGGTCCACTGTGCTGTTGAATGTGATGTTTGCAGGGTATTATTATCTTATCTAAAAGCTAATTAAATACCACTATAAGTGTAGGCTCACACATTAAGAACATTACATTATTCACTCAAAGATGTTACACCTTTAGGAAGCAAAATAGAGGTCAAAGTATGATCTCATTTGCGTGATTGAATATTATTGGAGGCTATAATGGTTGAACTAAATTGACAATACTTACTACATTATGTCAGTTATTATGTAACTGTCTTGGTTGAGCGTGAGGCTTAATTTGTTGTAAATCTTCCGTCTTTGATTCCTATAAATAAATGAATATTTATGTTAACTAATGACATGGTTTTTTTTTTTCTTAATTAGGCCAATCACAGGAGCATCAATGAACCCAGCAAGAAGCATAGGGCCAGCCATTTTACACAATGAATACAGAGGAATATGGATATATATAGTGTCTCCAACTTTTGGGGCTGTGGCTGGAGCATCGGTATACAACACCATTAGGTACACGGACAAGCCACTGCGTGAGATCACCAAGACTGCCTCTTTCCTTAAAGGAGTAGGGCGTAGTGGTAGCTCTAGGTGATTTATTTAACCAAATTATGCTAGAAACTAAGGTGTATTCACGTGTTATTTACAGAGGAGTAACTTAATTTGGAAAAGTAGTTCTTTTCAAAATTTATTATTTTGAAAATCATATAACGGGCTCAAAGTAGGGGGGAAGAATCACTAGTATATTGTTGCGAACACGTCCAAAGAAATCAAAAAGTTCATCTCCTCCTTTTTCACTCTATTAAGTTTATATTCATATAATCACTGGATTTTAGGCCCCATACGTACCTTGCACAGGTTTTTTCTATATTATATATTTATATGTTTATGTCACAAAATTTTATTTAATAAAACCATAAATGTTTATCATATATTGCATTTTAATAAATATAATAAAATATGTATATATAAATAGTTTGTAAACTATAATAAAATAAATAAATATTTTAATATAACTATTTTAATGTGTCTGTATTATATAAGAAAAAAATATGCTATTTATGTATATCTATATAAATACTACATTAATAAAACTAAATGTTGCATTAATACTTATTCTCAAGTTTAATAATATATATATATATATAAATATATATAAATAAATACAGATAAAAGATATATGCTATATTAAAATATATAAAAAAAAATCTATTATAAAATATGCTTTATGTACTTTTTTAATTTCTATAATAAAATATGTTTTATGTACTTTATTATAGACACAAAGCATCACTAATCTTGATGTAATAATATCCATTATAAAAATGTTGAATTCAAAACTTGCAAATAATAATATAATGAAAACATGAATAAATAAACTATTATTTTTACTTTTGGTTAAATACTTTGTCTGGTTTTCTTTTGAAATAAAATTAAGGATTCTTGACAAGTAAAAAAGATAATAACAAAGTAAATTGATGATAGATTTGGCCTAGTTACATTACAATGAAAAATGTACATGCAAATTTGGAAAGGAAATTTAATAAAGAATATTGGGAACAGGGAAGGAAAAAAGAATTTAAGTTAGGATGCCTCACTAAACAAGATATACATGTCAGAAAGTGCTAGCTTATACTACTAGACGAAAAAAAAAATTCTTCCATTGTTATCACGATGACTTGGGAACGAAACTAATCTGCCTAACTTGGTGCCTGAAGATTATTTTGGATACCAGTACCACGAGCAGAACCACTCCTTTGCCTGGTTCTTGGAATTCTTATAGGCAAATAACACACTAGAACGAATAGTAACTCCATCATGAAAGCCATCATTGTGATCCACGCAAATATGCAAATCTTCCAATAACTATAGATGAATCATACATTTGAGGAATGCCGGCACCAGGTGAATATTCTACTCGCTGCTCAAGGGTTAGTTTTAAGCATGAAGTAGGTATATCATCTTCAACAAAACCTCTCATCTTGACATTCACTAACTGGGTTTCTGATATATATAGTCAGTGACAAGAGGCACAATCTTGAGGAATGTCGTGATTAGGCAGATAGGCTCACTAATGAATTTTAACATGCAAGGTTCGTTTGAACTCCAAATTGTTTTGCCATCAGAAGACAAGAAGGCTACCCTGATCTATAAAATACATAAGTCAAAGAACTCAAAACGAAGCAACTGAAACTATGAACTGTAATTATCATCATATTCATAGTTCAGACTCTTTAAGCAGAATGATACAAGTACAAGGAAATGGCAATTTTAAAAGAGTGCAAATTATGATCAAACAGTCAAAAAGTATAATTGAACCCCTCTTCTTTGCCTAATAAATCTAATTATCATTTTAAAGCACCCCCACCACAATGATAGGAAACATAGTACATAGATACAAATAAAAGAACCATTTTAGTTAAAAGTTTTAGCTTTTATGTAAAGGCCAGAAAAGTGTCTTAGTCTCTAACAGAAATACATGACATTCATGTGAATGCCACACTTGACATATATCGCAGAACAGGATTGTGCTGATAACTCTCTATAGTCTACCCTGTTGTTACTCCATTTAAGTTTAACTATTAGACAAGGGCAGCAGATATTGGACTCTCTTAGCCAGTTCAATTCCTTCCAAATGAGTTTAATGGCTGACAAATCCTTCTAATACCTGCTTCAGCTACAGTTGCACAGGTGCACATCCACAGTAGAAGCTATTGAACCCCTTTAAAGAACTAATTCATGATATTCTAGAATCATGTTTTCATCATTTCTTCTAACCAAACTCCAAAAATATCCAAATAAAGCAAATATAAAGATATTGAGAGTTAAAACTAGCACCAACTTGCCACTAAAACCCTTTAAAGTCATACACTAGAGACCACAAACAGCCTATCCACCATCAAAGGTCCTTATGCTAACACAGTAACATTACACATTAATATTAGAACTAGTAAAACATCATGCAAGCAGTTCATGTTATTCTCTGGATTAAAATGAATGAGATAAGTCAAGTACCTGACAGATGCCAAGATTTGTGCTGTATTCTGACTCCGGCACAACCAATGAAACAGTGACCTGCACCTTTTGGTTAGCAGGTATGACCATTCTACCCATCCACTCTCTAACAGAAATACCCTTCTCAGAATCATGCGCACCCCCAACACCATCACAGGCACAAATGCAATGGACTCTGCTTGGTGTAATCAAAGTTCAAAACCTGCCTCATCTGAAACGGCTTCTCCACCAACCACCTCACCAAAAGCCCACTCGCCACAAGTGAAGAAACCAACAGACCATACAAAATGCAACAAACATACATTGACCACAAAAATCCCCACCCACACATAAATGCAACATTCCACAAAAAATTCTGCTCTTTGAACCACCCTTGAGCTGAAGGACCAACGCAACCAAAACCAAAACACCACACTTTACCCAAAATCACCTCCAAAAGACCGTTCCCCTTTCTAATTCTTCCAAAAGGGTCCACGAAAGCGTGTAACAAAAACCACATTGGGCATTTCATTAAGACAACGAAAATATTGATTTGCAACACAATTGACCTAATCACCAACCCCGTTACATAATTGATCGAATTCAAAGGGGAAATACTGAGCTCCACCGCCGAGTCAGCGGAATCGGTGACGCCGTCTTCGTTCTCGGCGGTGGTTAACGTCGTTTCCTCGTTCCCCTCTTCGGTGGCAACGCTTGGAGATGGAAAGGGACGAACCTTCTCTTGGTTTGAATGGCATTTCTCGGAGGAATCCGAGGTTTCGATCGTTCCGAAGGTTCTTTACGACTCCGGTGGTCAAATTGTAGTCGGCAACGGTATTCGTGGATTCCCTAACCGGTGAGGGATAGCGGGTTGAACGGTAGAGGACGGTGGTCGCCGGAGATGGCGATGTTGCGTTGGGGTCGGACATAATGGAGGAAGAGGCGGAAGTTTCCGGCGAGTTATCAGCGGAAAATTCCGGTCAGTTTGCGACGGTGACGGAGCAATTGTCGAAGGGGCAGTGGAGAAGCCCGTCGAGGAAAACGGCGTCGTTTTGATCGTTTGGGCCTGAAAAAGATGAGCCCATTGAAGATGTTGTGATCGGATATTGAACTTCAGGGGCTCGTTCATTTTGAAGCCACCAAATTGAGAATAGTTTGCTTTCTCAAAAAGGAAAACTATTTTTGAAAAAAAAAATTATATTCCAAAACAAGACACACAAGTTTGTGGTATCAAAAAATTACTACATGTATTTTCGTCACTAATATTTCTGGGGTAAATTTTCTTAAAAGAAAGCAACATATATTCAATCATCACTTTGAAAATAAAAATTAATAAGATATGTTATTTTCATGACCATTAACATTTTTTTTTGTAATTTTTAGGAGAATTTTTGTCATTTTCTTTGAATGGTAACACTTAATATTTCTTTTTTTTTTGTTAAGTGAAGAATATTGAACATTTAACTTGAATATTTTTCTCTCCTTTTATGATGATTCATTGTATTAGATCTTTGCATATGATATATATATATATATATATGTGTGTGTGTGTGTGTAAATTCTTATTGTTAATTTTCATAGATTTTAGAATAATTTTAAGATATTCAAGTATTATGATATGTATGGTAAATAAGGTTTTTACAATGTCTCTAATTCTGTATCCTTTTTGATGATTAATTAATCTTGAGTCTGAGGTATTTTTTGTCGAGTCCATTAAAAAAAAAGATTTTTGCATAAAAGACTAAAGTTTCACATGAAAAAATGATTTCAAATATTTTTATATTAGAATTTGGGGGAGGTGTTGCATGCTACAGATATTTAAAGTTCTCATATACATGCTTTACATTTTGTTTAATATTAATCTAATTAATATGCCTCTACGAATATTAATATTTTTGTCTTATGTGTCTTTCCCATATTATTCAATCTTAAAATCTTGGTAATTAATGCTTCTAAAAATGATCGAGCCTGGTGCACTTTTCGCCTCTAAGCTCTTTTCAATTTCTTCTCTCTCTCCCTCTCTCTCCCTCTCCCTCTCTCTCTCTCTCTCTCTCTCTCTCTCTATATATATATATATATATATATATTGTTCTGATTGTTTTCAGAACACGAATGTATAACACCGAAGTGTTATGGAATTGCTGTTTGATCACTCTAATCCTGCAGCTCCAAGGATATCAATGGAGGATGATTCCTCGGGGCAGGAGATCACAAAGATACACCAATTGACGTGGGGTGTGTGCTCTGTGTAATTGAAAGAGAGAGGGTTAGAATGTATATGTGTTTGTGTGTACCTTTCTCCATGGAGGATGTACCTTTCTCCATGGAGGACGTCCCTATTTATAACTTTAAGAACACTGACCTGAGTTAGTTGAGTAGTGAGCCTCATCCATTATCTGTATATGGAGATTGACTGATAGTGGATTTAGTGGCTATTAGGTTGTTATCTCCACTACCTTCGGTTATCTGAATAACTGATAAGTGGGCAGTTATAATATTTGTCATATTTTCCTATCCTTTGATGATTAAGATATTAGGCATTTGAATTAATAAGATAAATGAGCCTTTTATTTTTTGCCAAGGGAAATTACCATAACAGATGCCCCCCAGCTTGGTTGGTCAACACTCTGACCTGCCAAGCTGTATTAGCAATTATCGCTGAATCGAGGTTGATGAAGATATTCAATTCTTGAGTTTTTAACCCTTTCTTGAGTTTTACCCTCAAGATTCAATTCTTGAGTTTTTAACACTCTCTTGGGCTTTACCCTCAATTAATCAATTCTTGAGTTTTTAACCCGTTCTTGGGCTTTACCCTCAAGCAATAAACTCTTGAATTTTTAACCCTCTCTTGGGCTTTACCCTCAAGGTTCAATTCTTGCAACTTAACCATTTTTATCCCAGAGGGTCGTTACGATAATTTCCCTTGACATGCAAAAATAATAATATTTTACATATATATTATTATAAAAATACTATAAAGAATGATTTATGAAGTTTCATATTAGAAAAGGGGGAGAAGACTTAGCTTTTGCTTAATCTAATCTGTGTTGTCGCTCGTGAGACAAGATCCACCCTCATAAAGTGATATTGCGCATATGCCAACCTGGCTTCCCTGTTGGTGAATCTCACATTCTATATTGATGATGCTGCATTCTATATTGATGAGGTTGTCTTCTTAATATGATAAGTAAAAATTATGGGACCTCTCTAGGGATCCACCCAAATTCTTCCTTATCAATAAAATGAGATTACGCAAGGGTTTTGACAACCATTACAATCAGCAACAATTTCAACAAAAATTGTACCAAAACATCACAAAAAGTAGACATATAAAATATGATTATGTACGAAATTAATTCCTACCACCAGAAATAATAATTAACAAATCCCAACGGTCAAATTAATTTATTGCAAGAGAGGAACATACTGACCGAATTTGAGGATAATCCAACGGTTGATAAAAGAGATAACTCTTTCTCAATATCACTGCCCGAAACAAGATAAAAGAGAGCAGGAATTCTGATAACCTTTGTTTGCAGTTGAAACATTCCCTCTTGAAAACACTTCAATGAATGATCTGAACGGTCAGAATGTAGAAAAATATTTGAGTAATCTTTACTCAAAGTTTGAACGCGATCCAACGGTTAATGTGAGAGAAATGTGCCTCGCAATACCGCTGCCTGCTTCAGAAAACGGATTCTGAACCATTTCGGTTTGGGATTTTCTAGTGATGCTTCGAGCCTCGATTCAAGAAACCAACCGTTAGATATGAAGAGTGATGAGTCACGAACTTGTTGTAAAAGTTTCAGCAAAATCTAACGGTTAAACAAGGATATCGAGAAGATTGAAGGATGACAGTTTTTGCCCTTCTCAACATGCGAATTTAGATGTTCTCGAAATTTCTCCTCTCCTTTTTCTATCAAAGCGTGGGACTCGAAGTTTATCGTTCCCCACAGACGGCGTCAATGTTCTGATTGTTTTCAGAACACGAATGTATAACACCGAAGTGCTATGGAATTACTGTTTGATCACTCTAACCCTGCAGCTCCAAGGATATCAATGGAGGATGATTCCTCGGAGCAGGAGATCACAAAGATACACCAATTGACGTGGGGTGTGTGCTCTGTGTAATTGAAAGAGAGAGGGTTAGAATGTATATGTGTTTGTGTGTACCTTTCTCCATGGAGGACGTCCCTATTTATAACTTTAAGAACACTGACCTGAGTTAGTTGAGTAGTGAGCCTCATCCATTATCTGTATATGGAGATTGACTGATAGTGGATTTAGTGGCTATAAGGTTGTTATCTCCACTACCTTCGGTTATCTGAATAACTGATAAGTGGGCAGTTATAATATTTGTCATATTTTCCAATCCTTTGATGATTAAGATATTAGGCATTTGAATTAATAAGATAAATGAGCCAAGGGAAATTACCATAACATATATATATATATATAGCCACTATCTCTAACTCTACACAGAATCCTTTGCATCGTTCTTGCATAATTAATGAAGCATCGATAAACAAAGGAACTTCAGCAACACGCGCGATATCCATTTTCTCATCATCTTCTGCAATAACAATAAAACCAGTGCTCTCTTCATTAGTTAACTTTGATACCATATCAAAATTTAGCGAAACGATACAAATGATATCATCTTGACGTGTCCACTTATCATAAAGCTCAAAGTACGTAGGAGAAATAATGTTTTTATAGAAATATGAAATGGTGATTACTATAAAAATATTTCAGTTTCATATTTATTTATTCACATTATGTAATTCAATTGTTCAATTTATTATTTCAAGCTTGAGATCAAATCGTCTAAAATATTTAAACCAATTAGACTAGCTCAACTTTTTATTTGTCTGATGCGAGACTTTATATGCTCTTTATATGCTCTTTTTATAAAAAGTTAGTAAATATCATTAACTTACTAATTCTACTTAAGAAAACTTTTTTTTTTAAAAAAAATTATCTTTTGTTAAAATATGATATCAAGAATAAAAAATATTGAAAGGTATTTTAAAAATATTTCTTTATTTTATTTTTTTCTATTATTTTGGAGAATTTTGAGAGTTACTATAATTTGATTTTGTACATAGTACTACCTGGAAGTTTTGTTGAACAGGACGTACCGGACCCAGTTCTCTGATTTAGGTTGTATTTTCACAGTGACAGATTTGCAATTCAATTCGGAGGGAGTATGTCTCCAACATTATGTGATATATAGTATATATTTTTCTTTTTCTTTCTCTCTTCTAACCATAAATAAGGAGTTTTGAGAAACATAAATTTACCTACTAAATAAAACCTGATGATAACTAATGACTTAATTTCAATTTTTATGCCACAATTTCATCGTGCATGCATGGTGCCCTCCAAGAGTATCACGACAAGTTGTAAAGCAGGGTTACCGCTAACACCTGTTTATCAATTACAAAGGATAAGCATACCAAGTGTTAATTCCCTAGCTAATTAACACACTACAAGATAACTTCACTTTCTAATTCAGCATTCCTTCGATATGTAGGAATTTCAGCCTAAATTAACCAATGCAAGCCTCCCTCGTAAAGCCTCATTCCTGCAAAATAAACAATGCATGCCTAGGATGGTTAATCGGTTTCATCTATATCATTCAATCATTTTGTTTACTCTCGAACAATATAATCCTATTAAAGACAGCACATGTACAAATTCACTTTTATTACAAATTACTGTTATCCTTTGGGAGGAATGAAATTAATATAAGAGATAAAAGTAAATAATCTGTTCCCCCACATCTCAAGGAAAATTACAAAGGTGAACACTAAAGGCATGCAGATCGAAATACATATATCCATCCCAAGACGGACGGGTAATATGATCAATTGTAATATTCATTCATGACTATTAATTAATAATATTATTAACCAGTATATTTTTATAGATGAAACAAACTCAATGCTGTAAGCCAGTAACCAGAAATTCACCCATCAAACTATTTTCAACTAAAACAACATACAGTTCTGAGGTAATTCAAGTTGCAAAATTATGAGTCCCTGAATGAATACATATATAGGACTGTATGTTAAGAGAAAAGAGTGCGTTTGGTTATTCAGGTATATATTGCCAAGTCATAAATAATAAAATCGTAAAATGCAAATGATCAAAATGCGTGGGATAAAAACAATAATTCATGTTATTAATTTCATCAATCTAGTTAAGAATGATTAATACTTACCAACCAATTTGGATGCTTTGTTGATTACTCCCCCTTGAAACACCAGTCTTGCAAATACACAGACACTTTGTGATCAAAGTGTTTTCATCTTCTCAATATTTTTCAATCTCCAAAAGCAAGCATATAGAAGCATAAAGTGATCAAACCCTTTAAAGCTTGACGCATCATCATCAAATAGCATAAATTGGGCTCACTTCTAAATCAGTTTCTAAGCCGGAGTTTGATCCACTCATTAGCAAGTTCTTCTCTTTTCTCCTACCTCTTTGAAAGGATTTACTCTTGAGCATATGTACGTCATAGTACCAAGAACACTAAGCATTATAACTCCCCCAACAATAGTGACAAACATTGCAGCCCACTTGTGATGCCTACCAACAACTATATAAGACGCTGATGCGAATGCAACAGTGGTGCATATAGACGCCAACCACATCATCTTGTTGATCACCTTCACAAGCCTCATCTCAGACTTCGTTCTCCTCTCACAAGCGTGATCTGAACCACCACAACAGCCAGCGAAGTGAAAAGCACACGGAGTTGAATACGAAGAAGATATCAAAGGGTATTGTTCCTACCATCACTGCCACCCCACTATCATAGTCTCCACCGGGAAAGCTGAAAATGGCAGCAAATGCAAGCGTGGCAAAGAGAACCGCGACCACCGTTACCGAGTTTGTGGCGTTGTTGACACCGGCTCTGTTCAGCTTGTGTAGCTCCATGGCGATTTCGTTCACGTTCTTGTTCGTTCTGCGGGTTTGTTCTAGCTGTGTGCGAACGTCCCTTCTGATTTGTGTCACGGTGTTCCTGATGAGCTCGTCCCTTGGCTTGTTCAGATTGTTGGCATTGACTGAACCGAAACGAAGTAGGGAACCTTTTATCTCTAGGATTTCTTCTGATGGTGGAAGGGATTGAGCAATATCTAGAGCTGTTTTGTGCTCCCTTGTTAAGGCATTCACGTTGGTGTCTGGAAGAAGCAATAGCTCATTCACTATCTGCATCAAACTATGGCATCATATACATAGAGTTTAATTCTTAAAAAACTATCCACAATCGTGATTTAGACGTAATATCATTTATTTTAATTGTTCACAATTGGTGCTACATTGGCCGCATTTATTTACAATTTATTACAATATCAACAAATATGATGCAGCTGTTACACAATCAATATTTAAGCCATCGAAGTATAACAAATTTTATGTCATCCACTAATTAGAAAGTATGAGTTTAATATCATATATATATATATATTAAATTATAAAAATTAACAAATTTATCATATATAACCTTTTCTAATCAAATAACATTACTATAGAAATTTTACATTGTGACTGTGTGTGTATATATATGCATTATTTACTTTCTCTATATATTGACATATCTAGCATGTAAATAATGATAGAGAGGATGAATAAGAATAATAAGATTAATCTTGTTGAATTAGTTTAGGCACAATATACAATACCTCTACCCTCTTTTTCCTTGCGGCTATGTGTAATGCAGTATTGCCAAACTTATCTAGGAGCATGACAATTGCTGCATCAGTGCGAAGAATCAACCTCAATGCTTCACAACTCACTCCCTTCACAGCCATGTGCGGGCAGACAAATGAAGTGCATTCTTTCCGTTTGATCTAGATAATTCGAGTTGACTAGGGCCACGTCACGTGACAAGAAAAGTTCAACAATACTTGTATGCCCCGTTGTAGCTGCAGATATAAGAGGGGTTGCATTTGACAGGGAAACCGTCTTGATTATGGGTTTGTTTGGATACAAGGCTAGAAGTACTTTTAAAAACTTTTCTACTGAAAAAAATACTATACTTCCAATAGAGAAGTTCTCAAAAGTACTTCTAACCTTGTATCCAAACAGGCTCTATATCCGGATCACGCGTGGTCTAATAGCAACTGAACAATAGCTGCAAAAAAGAAATTAGCCATATTCTCCTATAATCAAACAAGTTGGAAATTTTTTAAACGAAACAATACATATAGGAGGGAAGTTATTGACTTATTGAAGGTTTTAAAATTGCATACGTCTTCTTTTAATATTGTGGTACAATATTAGGCAAGAAGACTAGTTAATTAAAACAAATGTGAATAACATACATATGTTAAAAGTCATAAATGCAGATTAGTTATGAGTCAGATATATTTAAGCACAAAACCAAGTTGAAGTTCTTTTATAAGAGTTTTTGATTTTGTTTTCTAATCAGAATTAGAATTTCACTTTAGAAACCTGCATAATAAAAGTTAAAACACTGAAAGTCACGGCAGATTATTTAAATAAAACTCCAATTCTAATTGAAAAACAACAAAATCAGATATAATTAAGGAATTACATTCAAGTCTTTTCGTGAGTACTGATAAGATTTCATACTAACTACCAAAATCTTTCATCACTTGGCCAATTTTAATAGATTTATTTAACTACATCCTAATTATCTTTCTCCTCTACTAGTTAATTTATAAAAAATGAACTCCACAACCTTAAAACAAGAAATAGGAATACTCTGCTAGTGAAAATGCAAGCATATTGATTAGGTCGTGTTAGCTAATTACATACGTAGGTGACCACGGCTAGCAGCAATATGCAAGGATCAACCCCCAGATCACTTTTCAAGGAAACCCTTTCAGCAGAAGCATGCTCCAGAATATCTCTAACCACATCAAGGTGCCCTTTATCAGCAGCAATGAACAACGCCGTCTCTCTCAACTCAATCACATCATTCACAATGGCAGCCCTAATCGCCGCAACCTCCGCATCAAAATCAGTGCCGCCCAGAGTCCCCACCATCTGACCATCGATCACGTTGAGAATCTCCCTCACGGCCATGGCATCCCCGTGCGGTGCCCCGAGGTGGAGCTCGGTGTCGTTGTGGCGTCCGGTGACCTACCTTACGTACTTCTTCTTGCCAGCGTTGGATTTGGACACCGAAAGTGATTTACAGGAGTTGGAAACGAGAAGAGGGTTGCCGGAACTTGAGAGCACCAAGGTGGCTCTTCTTGGGGTGTTGGGATTGTTGAGTTGATTAACATTATCTGCGAACCCCTTGTCTTTGTCCATGAATATGCAACCATCGAATCCAAGTTAGTTATCATTCACAATCATATATAAAAATTATAATATTCTAACAAATTAACATTTATTAATAATAATAAAAACAATCATATCAAAACAAAAATACAAAAATCACGTACAATCATATATGTATGATGCATGAAGTGAGTGACTCAAGAAACTCAACCTCTCTCAGCTCAATCCACACTATAGGCCGAAGCGTGTTTCTACGATAAGCAAAGCGTTGCGTTAGTTTTGCTGTGTACGTAATGATATTTTACACCTGTCACTACTACAGGATGCACGTTTACGTCATCAAATCTAAGTCGGTTGTAATATAGCCGATGTTAAATCAAGTTCAGTGGCAAATTCGTAATAAATTGAATTTTGTTTGATAGACAATGTCGGGTTTTAAGTGACCGTAGTTGTTTCTGGAGTTACGAAGTCGGTTTGCAAAATAACCGACTTAGAAACTATTAACAAATTTAAAAAAAAAAATTGTTTTAAAAATTCCTGGTCGATTTTTTTAAGCACCGTCGTTGTTGGTATCCTTTGCAAAGTCGGTTTATTATTTTAACCGACTATGAATTTAAAACATTTTTTTTAAAAAGGAAAATAAAAAAACTATTATAACTCCCTTTTCCCCCGGATGCCCTAAAGCTCAAATATTGTGCCCCTTCGACATTGTGCCCTAAGCTCAAGAGTTGGTGTTCACCACTGAAGTCTCAAAGCCCCTTCGACACCGCGATTGAACAAAAATTACGACTATTGCATCCTCAAAGGTAAGTTTGAACTTGTGCATGCAAGATATTGCTGATTCCTTCATAAGTTACGTCATTGTTGTTGTTTGATTTTATTTGCAGAAGCTGGTTCGAAGAGCGTAGGTTGGCCACCCCGACGACGAATATCAACATCAGTGCCGACGGCGAGTGGTTCCGCCATGTAGTCCGCGTCGACAGCCCGACACCGTTCCCGTGCCGATATCCCGACACCGTCGTCAACCGAGATCTTCGACCTTGGCCTCGTCCTCCACCAGTCCACTGCATCGACAACCCCGACCTGTCAGCAGCTGAGCAACAAAGGTTGGTCTCTCGTCGTCCATAAATCAATTTGTTCTTAGTAATTTTATCAATCTATGTGTTTGTGATTTTGGTTGCCACTCCTGATTTATAACCATAATCATTTAGTTTGAGTTACTTGGATTTTGGTTGAGCACCATGTGTTTGTGAATATGCCTGAAAGAGAAATAAAACTATGTTTGGTTATTGCAGATTTGAAATCCAGTAAATTCCAATTTGTGTTGTTACTTGGTTGAGCACCATATGTTTGTGAATATGCCTGAAAGAGAATTTTCCCTTTTGTGTGTTTGTTAATTGGCTTTACTGTTAGTGTAGGTTGTGGGGTATGAGCATCTTCTTCCTTCTTCTGCCTTCCTTTTATAAAAATAAAAATCTTTGATGCTACCACAGACTGAAAGTGGTCCAGCCTGAAGACGCTCCTCCCCTGCTATTTTATTCACGTGTGCTATCATACTTCAATCAGTTCTTTTCTTAGCCTCTAATTCTTAGCCTCTAATTAGTATATTGCAACACATAGACATAGGGAATTTGCAAATTAAACATTATCTGTCACAATGTAATTAACCTTCTATTTCTCAAGCTGTAAAATCCTAATTAGGTGAAATTAAATATTTTCAATTAGGATATTCAGGGGGGGTTAAATGGTTAAAAGAGTTAGTTAATAACTAAATGGATTAAAATGTATCCATGTCCCTGTCCCTGCAATATAAGCTAATTGAGGAGGAACATGCTTGCATTCAGATGACAATTCACTATTTATTTTGGACAGACCAGTAGTGTGATCTTATCTAGCAATCAAAGACTGTAAAAGATGGCATTCCACTGGTTTTAATGGCATCCCAGATTTTGGATCTATCTTGTGTCATTTAGAACTAAAATCTGCTATGTTTTACACTGTAAAAGATGGTAAATTCCACTGGTTTTATTGGCATTCACTATTTAACCTGCTATGTTTATTAACTATTAAGAATATGCCTGAAAGAGAATTTTCCTTTTTGTGTGTTTGTTAATTGGCTTTACTGTTAGTGTAGGTTGTGGGTTATGCCAAGTAGCCAAGGAGCATGTTAGGGATAAAATCTTAATGTTTGATCAACCTATTACCTACATCTTGTTATAAAAACAATTATATTTTGAGCAGATTTATAACTTTGTACATAAAATGTTGATTTTAATTTTCTTTACAAAAATTTTTTTTGGGAACGCTGCCCTCGAACCCCGCCACTAAGTGTGCGGACATAAACTTAAATTCCTGGGTTCGCCACTGGTCGCATGGTTCAAGCTAGGTCAATGTTTTTTATTTTTAATATGTTAACTAAAAAAATTAACTTGTAATAGTTATTAAGTGATAAGTAAAAGATTAATCAATGATTAGAAGATTTAAAACAGAGATTTGGCAGTGACATGCAGCAATTTCCTGATACTACATTATATTAAATCAAATAAGATCAAATCCACAACCCAAAATATTATAAAAAATGACAATAAATTAAGAACAAATCGAAGAAACTAAATCAAGGGAAATGTTTTAGCGTAGGACAAGCACTATCAATCCGTGTATGTGCTATTGAGAGCTTTATGTTGACAAATCTACCACATTGTTTGTGTGCATATGGTTTTGGGATTCAACATCGATGGTTAAGCCATTTTCAAGGTGATGCTGCTCCTTTACCAGTCAAACATACTCCATTTTTTCATCACCATATCTTCTGACAAGAACCAACTAGAAAGACATCACGAAAATGGTGACTAAAATGAATAGCCAGGTGAATAGAATGTTCACCAAGGATTTAGAACGATGAAGGGAATCATCATCATTGCATGTGACCATATATTAACGAAGGTGAGTGACACAACCTTTGGCTTGAAACCCTGGAGTCCAAAGCAAAAACCCCATGACCATAAGCCACAAACCTTGGAACATTATGCTGAAAGAACGAATAAAGCTGACCAAGAAGCTATTAGGGTAACCAATTCCCATTACGATTGTGGACAAAGAAACAAGGGTGAGAAGTTGCAAAAAGTAGTGGTATTGGCCTTCTAGTCCCATGTGATCCCTAGAGTGAAGGTCGATGAGAAGAAATTGTTGTGCAAAAGCTATGGCTCCTAAGAAATGAGTTAACTGATATTGAGCTTTGGAGCATAATTTGTCAAGAACTATGGCAAAGGTGGCATAGACCAAGAAGGACATAGCCATGGAGGAGTGTTGAAAGTTGTGGAGATGATATGAGGGAATGGATCCATCAGGGTTGAATGGATGGTGACAAGCTGGAGAGATGAAGAGCTCCAAGGCAATGAAGATTGTGCAGCTTGTTATTATGAATTTGAGCTCCAAGTATGTAGATTTTGTGGTGGGAAACCATAGGGTTGATGTAGGACTTGGAACAAAGGGCATGGAGCTTGATGTGGTTGAACAAGTGCCATAAACCAATTACAAAGAAGCCAAACCCCAAAACTTGATGTCCCTCCAACATAATGCCTGTTAGGCCAACACAATAAAAAGAAACTTAGGTTATGTTTCGATCGATAATAGTTAGGAAAATGTTTTTTTTAATCAGCAAAAAGTAAATAAATATAATGAATTTATAATAATTCACACATTCTATTCAACCAATTAATTAATATAGATTTACTTGATACAAAAAATACTTTTAAGAATTTCAATATATATTTCAAATATATATTTGGGAATAAAAGTATTTTCAAATTTTTCCGACAAAAATAATCTAAACATGTACTTAGTTGTACTTAGCTGGTATTCTTGTCCAGTGTCCACTCACCAAAGGCAATAAACAAATTCCAACAAAACAATAACTAAAGAAAAAAGAAAATGTTGTAGAGAGTTTATTTTTGTTACAAACTCAGAACCAAGTAATTAAGAAACACTAACACACAAACTGCTTTATCGCTGCACAGGCCAATCCAAATGAGATGATATTTTATAGAGCTCTTGTTTTGCAACTTGGACTAGTATAATTGGTTATGATGAACGAGGATGAGACGAGTGTGAAGCAAAGGGTCAATGCCTGAAAAGTGAAACCTCCTTTCACAAGGGAAAAGGTTGGTGTGGTACGTGTCTTATAAGGTTTGGTGTTTCACTTGGTTATTCTTTTGAAAGTTCTGGAGATTGCATATTCCTTAAATGACCAAGAAAGATTTGTTTAACAACTAATCGTAAAAGTGTAAGGGGCTATTAGGGAAACCCTAGAAGATTGGATTTCTCAAAAATAGAAAATGTGGAAAAGGTATAAAAGTATATTTAGAGATCTTTTCTTTAATTATTGTTTCTCAGTAAAATCTTCGAGTATCACTTATCATTGGTGAAGATGAAATCTCATACATTGAGAAAACCCCAAAAAGATAGAAACAAACAAACAAGGAAGACTTTGAGATACTAATTCTCTGTTGTTTTGTAAGTTGTGGAGGACTGGGGACTCAGCATTCTTCCTTTTGCAAACAAACCTAACAAGATTTCTTTTTGGCGTTATCTTACATGTTGATTGAAGCTTCTTTATAGACTAGCATGCTATAAGTATAAAAGTCTGTGTCAATGATCAAAGTTATTTAGAGTAATATGTTATAATTGAGATTTTTTCCCTCAGCAGTTCTCCCTCTTTATATATGATATAATGTTTGTTTATTTATTTTTCTGAGTTGAATTCCAGGCCGCGTCTGTTGGTTTTCGTTTCGAACCTAGACGATGCCGTTGTCAAATCCGTTTCTCAGAAGCCGTTTCAGAGCCTTTCCGATGTATCAAAAGCCGTATCTGAGCTCACTGTGTTCAAAGGCGTTGGTCCCGCCACCGCCTCTGCCATTTCGGCTGCTTTCGCCCCTCACTTAACCCCCTTCATGTCTGATGAGGTTAACTATTATTATTAGTAGCATGATGCTACTACCAATGATGATTTCTGGTTGGTATTATTTATATTTTATTGTAATGTAATTATGTGATTACTGGGCTGCACTGCAGGCTGTGGAGGCAGCTCTTGGAAACTCAAAAGATTATTCACTAAAGCAATATCTAAAATTCGTGCGTGGCCTGTTCTCTGAGTTTGGTACGATAACCTCATGCAAGGTGTGTGAGTATGGTTCTTCGTTTTGTTCGTATCTTCAATTGTCAAATCTACATCTTCGTAAAATGTGTTTCTTTTTTCCTAATATGCAGGTTATGCGAGATCAAAGGGGAATTAGTAGGGGATCTGGATTTGTTGCATTTTCAATTGCTGAGAGAGGAAGTTAGCATGTAAGTATTAAAAAATGTTAGGGACTATCCTTAAATAACTGACAAGGAACTTTATTGCTCATATACAAAATCTGTTGATACTTGTAGCTTGGTGAGATGAATGGTAAAATGGTTGCTGGCAAACCTCTCTATGTTGTCGTTGCGCAAAGAAAAGAAGATACAAGAGCAAGGTTACAGGTCATATACTGTGCAACAACAGATCACCAATTAACTATATGCTTTATAATTACATTATGGTCATCTTTTTAGGAATAAAAATTCCTGCATTAAGTACATCACTGATTGTAGTTATTTTGTGTATTTTCATGCATGTCTCTGCTTTTAGTGAAAATTTTACATAAACTTCTTTTTGGTAGCAGAAATCTTACTTTGTTTAGCAAAAGGAGCTCTTGTCACTTAAAATTTCATTTCTATGGATCACAAATATGAATTGCACTATGTCAACAGTACAAACTTGATATATAGATGAATATTTTCAACTACAAGAACAAACAATTTGGACAAGTAGCCTGACTTCACAAATCCCTATAATAGATAAATTGTTTTAATTTATAATACTTGTGGTGCATACTGTATACATTGAATTGGAAGCTATTGATATTGTTTCATTGAGAAAAACCACACCAAATAGAAAGATTTGAGGTGAACTGAAATGCAGAGGAGGTCAACCTGTCTTGGCCCTATTAGATGATATGTTGGAAGGAAAACAAGTTAAATACAAGCTTCTCTTATAATCAGGAGAAAGATATTTTTTTTTCTTTTGCTTTTTTTATTTGAAGCAAATAGAAGGATAGAGTTTTCTGGTCTAATTATTTTGGGTTTTGTACGTTGTGATTTGTTGAAATTATTGGGATTTATGTAATGGAGGAAAAGAAATAGAAAAAAAAGACCTAGTCATATGCTCTTATATTGGTGTTGAAGTTAAGACAAAGAAACAACCATTTGTACTAATAGACTGTTAATCCTAATTAAATAAGGAAACAAATGAATTATTTTAAGATATGGAAACCACACCTGACACATTAACTCAGATACATTGTAAACATTAAATAATGATATTGCCATTAAAGACATTAAGTAACTCTGCATTAATTCTTTTGCTGAATGCATGTCTGTATTGTTGTCTACAGCTAATAAGTTTGACTTACTGAGTTTGAGAATCCAAAAGATTATCACAAACCAGTTCAACAGGTTTGTCACCTACTCACCAATAACTATTCATGGAATAATAGATAGCTTTCACAGTAGCTTGAATGTCTTCAATTCATTTCAGGCGATTGCTAAAATGACTGGAAGGGGCATGCTGACCCCAGTGTTCAGTATCAATGCTATGTTTAACAACCTATGGTGCAAGAGGGTGACTCCTTATGTTGATTGTATAGTTAATTTGTAATTGATGTTTAACAATTTCCATATAAATTTACTGTAGGCATGCAGTGCTGTGCATGTGTTGAATTAAGTTCAAATGATGTAAAAGTTCGTGTCATATTTTGAAAATGACTTGTAATACATTACAATGTTGTATATATATATATATATATATATATATATATATATGTCAATTTTATTTAAAAAAAATTGTGCATTCCTAAAAGTCAATTTTATTTTAAATAATTTGTGTATTTCAAATCAATTTATTTTAAATAAATCGTGGTCCAATAATCAGTTTCAAAGTCAGTTATTTATAATAACCGTATTAGATTATGCTTGGGATCCCCAAAATACAAAGTCAGTTATTTAAAAATAACTGACTTTGTAACTGCCCATGTACCCCCTTTCTAAGTCGGTTTTTGTCTGGACCGACTTAATAAGTTATATTTCAAAGTCAGTTGTTTCTTGGGGACCGATTTTAAAATGTGGAAGATACTACCCTTTCTAAGTCGGTTGTTGATGAGACCGACTTAATAGCTCCTTTTTTCTAAGTCAGTTGTTGAGCAGACCGACTTAATAAGTCAAGCCTTTCTAAGTCGGTTTTTACCGGGAACCGACTTAAAATGACCCATGATCCATGTCTTTCAAAGTCAGTTCCTTAAAAGAACCGACTTTGAATTTGATCTTTCTAAGTCGGTTAATTTTATAACCGTCTTGGACTTAATGTGCAAAAAAAAAAAAACACACTTTCAAAGACGGTCTCTTTATAACCGACCTTGTTTGTGCCTACCTTTCAACTAGGTCTGGGACAAAGTCGGTTGTACAACCGACTTTGTAGGGGTCAAAAAACCGACTTTGTAAAGGGTGTGTCAACGACACAGTCAGAAACAAGTTCTCTCGCGTAAGAGTAATGATCTTTCCACTTCATACTCTAATGAGATAGAAAAAGGAATGAAAACACTCAATAAATTATATGAATATATACTCCCTTATTTGTTATATTTTTTTTATTTCTGTTTCTTTTCTATGCCATAATTTACTACCTATAGAAAAAAAATCAGGGTTTAAGATTTTTTCCTAACTTTTTTTAATTTTTTATTTTAGACTCTAAATATTTTTTTTAGCATTTTTGATCTTATACTTTTGTCGGTTAATCAGTGTAGTTCTTATTATCAATTAACAACATTAATTAATAAGTTAAATGTTTTAATCTTTATTATTGATTAATAACATTAATTCATAACATAATAATATGTTGGTAAGAGTCTGACGTGCAGTTACATATAATTTTTTTTTTTTATAAAAGATCTTTAATTTTTCATCATTTTTTGTTAAGTGCCACTCGTTTTTTTTCCGGCAATGATGACTTTAGTGCCATTGAGGTGGCTTCAGTGTCGCGATGGCTAGCTAGACGTTTCATCACTTGGCAGTGGGAGAGAGAAGGGACAAGTTGGAAAAAGATTGAGAAAAAAGAAACTGACCTATTTTATAAAATTATTATATCAATCAATTAATCTGATTTTAAGTAAATTTTACATACTTGATTTCACATTAACAAATTAATTAAAGCAACTATGATTTTAAATAATTTTTGTGTTAAATAAAAATTTATACTATTTTTTTTAAACTTAATTTTATAATAAAATTTTTCAGACATTAATTACATTACTTCAAAATCTATTTTATTTTATTTTTTCAAAACCAATCTTATATACCAAAACGTTCATTCAAATACACATGAAATTTACTTCAAATCAAGTTGACCAGTTTTTCAACATGATTATCAAGAAATCAAATACGCCCTTGTTCTTGGATCACGTTTATATTGATGTTTAATCAAATACTTCGAATCTGTTTGAATTCACATACACATAATTTGTAACATAATTATGTCTTTGCAAGTTGCAATCGTCGTTTTTCTTGGGTCAAATTTGAAACAACAAGTTCACTCGTTAAAGATTAAACTCTTATCTCATAAGAATACAGATTTAAATATGTTAAGATAATAATGTTATTGATAATTTATCTGTAAATATCTCTATAAATATTTAGTAAACTTGAGGCACATATTTTAATCCTAATTAGCATCTATCTAATTTTTATTATAAAAATAAATAAATAAAGTAGAAATAACACTAATTTCTCTGCCATCTATTCCTTATCCGTAATTTTGTCGTACAGTGACGGCAACATATTTATGTCATGTCAGGGAATCAGTGGTTGTAGGTGAAAAGGAGCTTTCATGTTTAAAAATTAAAATACTCTTTTTTTTTCTCTGTTTCAACAGATCAACAATACAATCCACAGCTTGCTACCAATGAATTTTTTAAGGATTTATTGAGTGAAGAAATTATTTATTATAGTTTCTTTTTATCGAAACAAATTTATGTGGTAAGAAAAAAAATTAAATATAAGATTTATATTTTATATAAGAAATTATTTTAGTAGAAAAATAATATTTATTTGATATATAATAATATCATAATTAAATTATAATTAAATGAAAATAAAAAATAAAAAAACGTGAGTTTTTTTTAAAAAAAAATTAGAATTTTTATTATTGAAATAAAAGTGTATATGAATTTCTTAACATTATAAAAATTATAAAAAATATTATATAAAACAAAAGATAACTTAATAAACTCTCTTAAAAAATAAATACTTTCCAATAATGACCTGACAGTAAAGTAGGCTATAATTATTAAACGAGAAACTCATTCTTTTATCATTAAAATTAAAATTAAAATTTTTAAATTATATGTTTAAGCGTAATTTTATCACATTCTCTCTTCTGTCTCTTTATTATATGACTTTTGGGAGAAGATTCTTATATTAATACAATTTCTCTAAAATAATATTACTAGTTAGTACGCACAAAAAAATAATGCAGGCAATGCTATATCTGGTGGAGAGAATCCCGCACAACATTATCTGGTTCACTTTGAAGTTACTAAATGTTTATATTTATATAAAAAAATTAATTTTGAATGAAATTGATTTTATAAAATTATTTTTGAAAGTAACATAATTTGTTTTTGAAATATTTTTATTATAAAATTAAATTAAAAATTAAATTTAATATAAATTTTTATCCTACCTAAAATTACTATTTCAATTCAGAATTAATTCTATACTCAAAACTAATTTTTAAATTTTGTAATGTAAAATTAAACATATATTAGTTGCAACAATGATGTAATTTTAAAGTGCTGTCACGGACAACAAAGCAACATTCACGTGCGCATTATCACTTTCCTTTGCCCATCTGCGTTATTATGCTCTTGCCTTTATTAAGTGCGTGCTACACATTCTACCTGCTGTCCATTTCCTTAGTTCATTTGCAGTGGCACAAGTTATCAAAACAAGACAACTACTTGTGTGTTGCAGGTCAAAGAAACATTCTTTGTGGAGGATGCTGCTGCCTAGTACCTTCTTTGCTTTCTTACTCATTGCACTGAGTTGCTTCAGATGGCTCGAATATGCAGAATCCAAACTACCCCAAGAGGAGGGTAAGAATCAGATTTTCATTCGTGTTACAGCATCTTGTTTGTGGAATCCTGAACAAAGTGTCAAAAGGGTACACAAAAAGCTTGTGTGTTGCTTTTGCTTGCATCATGCATCTTGGTTTATAAAACAATTTTCTCTTTTGTGTTGCTACTTGCTAGTAAGTAGTAACACACATCTCAAATATGGTGAATAAATGAGGCGGATGCGAGGTCATAGACACGCCAAAAACCTTGACTTCTTCAATATTTGGTAGTATAAGTTTGACCCACGTTACTAAAAATGTGTTTTTGTTGTCAAATGACAGAAATTGTTCCAATATATATTAATTTGACCGTATGAACAGTTCCTTGACTTTAATTCACCCTGCTCATATTAATAAAGAAAAATGAATAATAAAGAAATAATATAATGGAACTAAAAACGTTTCTTACTGGTGCACTCGTATGATAAGTTTTCCTCAATTTTGAAGAGTTTTTCTTTCTTTTTTCTATTGATCTGTTTTTGAAGAATTCCATCCAGGTGTTTGTTCCTAATAGTTATGCTCATGGCGCAAGGCAAGTATTAAAGCATACTAAGTCCGGAGTAAAAGGAATTTGCTCCTTCAGTTTAATGCCAACTTGGAAAGAGTTACGAATATTTTCATTATTTTGTATCCTTTCTACGTTAGATTCTGCACTGGGTTTAGAGTAAGGTAATAGGTAGGGGCGATTTTTTTATTTTATTTTCTTTAGTGATTTTTAGGATCAACCTTAGCTGGTTTGCTCTGGGTAAGACTCTCATGCCTTTGTATTCCATGAATACTCTTATGTCTATGTAACAATGCTGCCAAGTGTTCTTAGAATTTATATTTTGCACGGCTTAACTCAACCCCAAAAGTCAACTCGGAGTGATCTAATAAGGGTCTGATAACAGTGGTTTGATAGGCCATATAACAAGTACAACTAGTAGGATAGAATCTGATACAATCTTAAAATTTGAACTAATTCAACCTGAAAAGTTAGCTCTTAGAGTAAGAGTTGTCCCTATTTATATATATTATTTTAGTCATATCACTTGTCAATGTGGATCTCCAACAAGTGGGTAAGCACTAAGAAGCAAGAAGCATCACTGAAAGAAATAAACAGTTGACATTCAAAATTCTATGGAGTAACTGAAGTTTTCATCGAAAGAATTCATTTGAGAAATCAATTTTGGTTTTAATTTTAATTCTGGGATTATGGTTCTAAACGGTGTCACACTCTCTATAGGAAGCTTACAATACTGTTTACTTTTGGAGTATAAATATCTCTTTAGAATTTTCTAGGATTTTGCTATCAAAATTTTAAGCCAGTCAATCCTTTTATACAATTGATAATAGACATAATATTTTATGTGCAGTTGACAGAAGCTGCTCATGTCAATCTCTTTGGTTTGCACCATGATTATAGTTGGCGGTTAGGTACTAACAAGTAACAACTTTTAATCACTCACTGAAATGCTTTTACTCCTCCATGGTCAATATCAAGTACGTAAATAGTGAATCTAGTGCCAGTCCCCCTAATTATATATGGAGATACCTTATATCAAGCTTTATTAAGTTCCAACTTCTAACTTAATTTGTTACTGTTTCCTTTTCTTATACTGTACAGCTTAATTTGTTATGTCATAATTATAGTGTCAATTTTTTTTCAGTTGATGCTCTTAAAGAAATCACTAGGATGATGGGTGCCACCTACTGGGAGTTTGATAGTGATTCTTGTCATATTAAAATGCTGGGATTAACACCAGAGCCACCAAAAGGATCTCAAAGCAGCATTGATTGTGATTGCTCTTTTGTAAATAACACTTGTCATGTAGTAAGGATGTAAAAATCTCTTTATCTTATCCTGAATGCTTTGAACTTTGAAGTAGTTTATGCTTTGCTATGTTTTCTGATATAGCTAAGTTTTTATATATTTAATCTATAGTTTCCTTGTAGTCGTATATATGAGAAATTCATTGTGGACTTTGAATTTTGAAACAATATTATTGCATCTTAATACTGTTTGTCTGAGCTTATTTATTTATTCTTAAACAATTTTCCATGTTTTAGTATCTTCAAGCAGCTCAACCTTCCTGGCATGCTTCCACCTTCTTTGGTTAAGCTTCCTCACCTCAGACAAGTGTAGGAACTATGAACACCTTGAAAACACTTCTGTAGTTGTTTAATGTTAAAACTAAGACTTTTTTGTCTCAACTAATTTTGTTCCCATTTTGGTGGAACTTATCACCTTGCCAATTGAAATGAAATTTGCTTTCATTGTAGTGATTTTGCTTTGAACTACCTACGTGGTATGATCCCAAAGGAGTGGGGTTCAACAAAACTAACTGATATGTAAGTTCTTATTGAATTAATTGAATTTTTCATCTAGTTACATGCCTTTTGTATTAAATACAGTTGATATACTGTGCAGCTCTCTATTTGTTAATCGTATATCAGGGGATATTCCTAAGGAGTTGGGAAGTATTACCACTCTAACATACTTGTAAGTTTATTAATAAACTTTTCTCATTTATTTATTTATTTTCTGAAGATTTATGACTTAAAGTTGATTGAAGTTCAATAGTGAAACTTCTGGCTCATATTTCTTGTGCCATTATATGATTCTGGAAGTTTCAAGCAATATTTTAGCCATGTATTGTGATTATTTACCAGATACCTAGTTACAATTAATGATATAGTGCATTTATCTTACTTTCTCATTGGACATCTCTATTTTCTCCCCCTTTTTTTCACTTTTTTTTATGTGACCTCAAATCAGGAACCTTGGAGCAAACCAATTTTCTGGTGTTGTTCCCCATGAACTTGGAAGTCTATCTAACCTGAAGACTTTGTAAGACTTTGAATTTCTATTTATTTTCCAAGATTCAATTGTATTACTGTCAGACTAAATTTGAAAGATTAAACATTCTGTATCTGATTGCTTTTACATGCAACATTATCTTTTCAGGATTTTATCATCCAATAAATTGTCTGGGAAGTTACCGGTGACATTTGCTAAGTTTCAGAATTTGACAGATTTGTAAGTTCCGATTAACTGTTTTACTTAGAAAGTAAATACTGACACTTTCCTTGATAAATATCATTTCATGGTGCACCACAGCAGGATAAGTGATAACAGTTTCAATGGAGAAATACCTAGCTTCATACAGAATTGGAAATTACTTCAAAGATTGTGAGATTGGTTTTTTACTTTTTCTTTCTTATTGTTTTTAACAATACTTCAAATGTACTCTAACTTTTCACAATAGATAAAACTTCATTATAGTTATTTTAAGATAGATATTCTCACTACATCGTATATCATTGAAGAGAAATGCATGCAAGTGGACTGGAGGGACCTATCCCATCAACTATATCTCTTTTAAGTAATTTAAATCAGTTGTAAGTAAAATGCCTTCTAATTTTTTATTTATTAGTTTAATGTTTTCCCCTTTTTGTTTTGTTACATCTATATTTAGCTCATGATGGAAAATTTGATACAGGAGGATTAGTGACATAAATGGTACAAGTCAGGATTTTCCTATGTTAAGAAACATGACAGGAATGACAATATTGTATGTTGAGTTCTGTTTGTTAAAAAATAGTTGCATATGTTCTCTGCTGTTGTGTAGTTTAAAGAAATTCAGGCTTTTCAATGTAGGGTTCTGAGAAATTGTAATATTACTGGAGAGCTTCCTAGTTACTTATGGAGTATGAAGGATTTGATTATGTTGTAAGTAGAAATTTTACTTATGGAGTATGAAGGATTTGATTATGTTGTAAGTAGAAATTTGAATTATTTGTGTCAGTTTTCTTTTTAATTCTTTTATTATTGAAGCAAACACAAATAGCATATATCTAGAAAACAACACATGTATGATTGATTCTATTCCCCTATAACTATAACACACATATTTAATATGTTACTGCTCCTAACTTCCTGCCCTAAACTGTCAGCAGCATCACAGCTACTATTGAAAGTATTCTAAAAATAAGTACTCCTACTTTCTACCAATAACTGTCATAACTTCCCCTAACTTCCAGTTCCCATCTGCATCCTTTTCGTTTTTACATATCCAATGAAACATCCAGTTTTATTAATTCAAGTTTGTGAAGGACATATGGGAGATGGAAAATTTTGATCACGAGCAAGGGGATTAAATGTTCATAAGAAATTTTGAGGAAAATCTAAATTTATGTGTAAGGTAATACCAGAACTTTGGTTAATTGCTCTAATTTGAGCATTAATTTGGAAGTAAAAGTTGATTTCATGTATGCTAGGGTAAACAACACGGCAACTTGCTAATTTCATTGATGAATGTACATAAAAATTAAATGCTAATGCTAATGCTAATGCATAAGAAAAAAATTAGTTGTTTATTCACATAATTCTAGTTCGGAATTCAAACTTTTTAACCCTGGAAATTTATACTATTTCTTCAACATTTTAAGGGACGTCAGTTTCAATAAGTTGGTTGGGCAAATACCAGTCGCTGCACATGTGGGGCATCTAAGATTTCTGTAAGCATGCTTCTCTAAATTTTAAAATATGCTGCATTAAACTATAAGTAGAAAAAGTATTTTATCTTATTTCTGGCAACTATCATAAAAGAGATGAAACTCATCTCATTAAAACAAATGCACGGGTAAGAATACCAGCAAGTGTGGAGTGAAGGAGATATTATTTTAATATTTACCCTCAAGTTGAGTTTGTGTTTTGAAAGAATCATGTAAGCAGACACATACCAAAAGTGTTCCCTTTTATTGCCTCGGAGTTAAAATGTTGTAATAGTAAACCCTTTTCCATTGTTTTTTTCTTTCCAGCTTCCTAACTCGCAACATGCTAAGTGGTAATGTACCTGAGTCAGTCTTGATGGATGGAAGCAGTGTGTATGTTTCTTACTCAGTCAATTCAACTTTAATACTGTAAAGTATCTTTTATTGCTCCAATGCAAGTGTATTATGAGCTGCTGATATTCTTGCAACCAGTAGGATGAGGGAGCTAGCAATTTAAATTTTAAGCACACTGACTGTATCTTTCTGCTTCTGTGTGTAGGAATTCCTAAATTTGTTTTACTCTATTGTGAAAAAATTATTTTTATTAGGTTACAAATTGTTCTTGTTTATAGAAATTTTTTATTCCTTTGCAAAACACTATGTACCAAAGTTTTCTAGCTAATGAACCTGTTATAACTTATAAGTCTTCTGGTTCAACTCTTGTAAATAGCATCTTGGATAGGTTCTGCACGAACTGAAGAATAGATTATGTATGTGTACAATTAAAAACATTTGACTGTTGATAATATTTTCTTTTATGATATTTGTATGCAGTGACCTTTCTTACAACAATTTTATGTGGCAAGAACCAGATCAACCTGCTTGTAGAGATGACCTGTCAGAATGCAAAGTCTTTCACAATAATTATTCCTGTGACTTTGTTACTTATACACCTTAATTCTTGCACTTTTTACATACTTATTTTCTAGTTTTGGGAAATAAAGATAGTGCATGTGTGCGTGCATGTATGCACAATAGTGTGTTGAAATGTGTGTTTTTGCTGTTTTATCATCTAAAAGGAAAGTGGCATGAAAAAGATGTAATGAAAATGGTGTATAAATAGCAATACTGATATTCCTATGTATTTTCAAGTTTGATGTTATTGTAAAACTAATGATTGTTTCACCTTGTTTAACTTGGCAGAAATTTAAACTTAAACTTGTTCCGGAGCTTCTCAGGGACCAAATTGTAAGAACCTATCTTTTTCTGTCGTTTTAATAGTTTGAGTGAACTATTTTGGTATCACTGTCATTGTCGACTCTTGGCAGACGGGGGATTCTTCCATGTTCAAAGATCTCCAATTGTCCAGCATGTAAGTACATATTATTCTATATTTGGGCCATTTTGCTACTTTATCAAGTCTCAGAGAATTTACATGACAATTTCTTTTGCATATTCACATGCGTTATAAGATCCCCTTTCCTTCAAAAAGGAATGATCAATTTGAAGTTTGATGCATTTTAGCTTTGAAAGTTATAGAACACCCTTGAACGTCTGCTACTGTGTATATGCATGTATCCACATCACAAATAATTGAGCATACATGGATTAAATGGTAGATTCTGATGCTTGACATGTAATGATGTATCTATGCATGTGCATGTAATATTCATTTTTCCTTTTGTCCTTTTGATTTCGATTTTTTTTCCTGTTTTAAGTCAATTGCTTAATTTTATTTATTTATTATATATTTTTCTGTATCCAATCTGGATTTTGTCAAGCACATAAAGTTTGACAACTTGAGTTATAAATTCTATAGATTTTTTTTATTTTAACAAAGAAGATACACAGCAGAATGAGATAAGTGGGAAATACAAAATTGGATAAATTTGTCACTGAATTGACTCAGACAGCTTAAATTCATTCTAGAAGCCTGGAAGAACTCAACTTTAATTCAAAGTGTGTATAACTGTATTATTTTATTGGCATATAGTGTACTAATTGTTATTATTATATCACAACTTTCAACTGATCTGAGATTTGAACAGCCAAAAAAGAAATAGTACCCCGTGATCATCCTAGAAGTTGCATTATGGTTGATGCACAATTGTTCTGTGATATTTTTTTCTAACGTCATTTTTCTATTATTGCAGATTCACATTGTTTTCATGTTAATTGTGGTGGAAAGAATGTAAAGGTGATGGAAAATGATGAAAATATTCACTATGTAGGAGATGGAGATGTGTTAGGTAGTGGTGCTGCTAAATATTTCATTGATCATGAAAATCACTGGGGATTTAGCAGCACTGGGGATTTTATGGATGATGGTGATTACTTAAATTCACGTTACGTTAGGTCTTTGTCATCTTCAGATTTACCTGAGATATATAAAACGGCTCGTGTTACTCCAATTTCACTTACTTATTTTCGCTATTGCTTGGAAAATGGGAAATATACTGTAAAACTCCACTTTGCAGAAATACAATTTTCAAATGATCACACCTTTGGAAGTCTTGGAAAGCGCTTATTTGATATTTATGTTCAGGTATAGATCAAAATATTGAAATTATGTTTTGCTGGCCATATCAGGATTTAACAAGATTGCTCTGTTTCAGGAAATATTAGTTTGGAAGGATTTTAATATTGAAGGTGAAACACATGCTGCTCAAAAACCATATATACTGTCATATAATGTCAATGTAACAGACAATATTCTGGAGATTCAATTCTACTGGGCTGGCAAGGGGACTACAAGGATTCCTGTTGGTGGAGTTTATGGTCCCCTGATATCAGCTTTCTCTATTGTTTCTGGTGAGTTGTATAAAATTTAAGCTTGTGCATTGTAATCTTTTGTGGGATGACTTTTTGTGAGATATTTGATTAAAAGATACCATCTCAACTGTAGGTCATTTTACATATTTCAGTTCCCCTAAGGGATATTTTAGTGTATGCAATATAAAAACAGGCTACTAGGTTAGTTATGATAGGACATCTTTCCTTAGTTTTTATTGTATAACTCTTAGTATTTGTAAAAAAATTCCAATTTGAAAATTCCTAGCTCCTCAAAAACAATGATTAGCATGGGCTGAGTACTTTGAGTTTGAGCCTAACTTAAATGGAGGTAGTCCAACCACAGCTACTCTTCCATCCTGTTATTGTGTTCTCAACTTATCTGGGACTAATTACTGTTTTCATATTTGTATGCTAAAGAGTTCCATAATGTATTCTCATTAGCCTATATGGACATTTAGATCTAGCAAACATAGTGCTTTATAAAATTTGGAACATTAATGATTTCTTGGGCCCTTTATTTTCAACAATTGTACATAATGACATTCAAATTTAGGACAGTTCTATATTTTGCGCGGTAATCTTTATGGTTTAAATAAGTTTATCTACATAATTAAAGGCATTAGAGTAGGACAGCTATCTTATTCTCCACAACCATCCTTTGATTCATATAGATGGATCATGAGTTTGTTTGTTTGATTTTCTCATTTAATTGGTATGACAAATAAGCGCAACTTGTCCTTCCTTTGGTATATGGAGGACAACAATATCGGATTTTTTTTATTTTTTATTTTTTATGAATAACATTCAAAGGGCATGAAACAGAGTTGCACTATCTTAACTTTGTTGGAACTCTATAATTTTTCTCACATTCTGGAATTTGTTACGTTATATTATTGTATTTGTATGGGACTTAGAACGTAAAACATGCTTCTCTACTTTCCGCTTTTAAATATTTTGGCACCATTCTGTTTTATAGGATAATTAGATCTCAAGATTTTTTATTTTCTTTTCCAGATTCAAAACCTTGTTCAGACCAAAAGAATGCAAGGCATAAGATAATCGTTGGAGTGGGATTTGGAGTTACAGCTCTATGCCTTGTCTTTATAATAGTTGGAATCTTTTGGTGGAAGGGCTACTTCAAAGGAATAATTAGGACAATAAAAGGTAAATACTAAACAAGCATTTGTGCTTTCCACAAATACTCTTAAACAATGCGATAACTTACTACATAAAAGGAAACAGGTTGTTCCTATGAATACTTATTTTGTGTTGACTTATTGGCAGGTACTGAAAGACAAGATTCACATAAGGGGACATTTACGTTAAAACAAATTAGAGATGCCACAAATGATTTCAGTCCTGATAATATGATTGGAGAAGGTGGTTTTGGTCCTGTCTACAAGGTATTAGAGTGAACGCCCTTTTTTCTTTGAAGCGTAAAAAATTCCGTTCATCAAGTAGCATGTAAAACTCTAAATAACTGTTGGATTGCAGGGTCAATTATCTGATGGAACATTGATAGCAGTCAAACAACTCTCATCAAAGTCACGGCAGGGAAACCGTGAATTCTTAAATGAGATAGGCATGATATCTTGTTTGCATCACCCTAATCTTGTGAAACTTCATGGATGTTGCATGGAAAGGGACCAATTGATATTGGTGTATGAGTACATGGAAAATAATAGCTTGGCTCGTGCTTTATTCAGTGAGTTTCTACCCAGAGTGCAAACTATTATATTTATCTTTTACCTTGTCATCTAACAATTATATTTATACAGCTAGATAGCTTTCTAACAAACTAGATTATTTTATATATCAAAATCACTAGTTTATATGTTCTGCAAGATAAGATGCTAAGTGGACATTATGAGATATCTCTAGGAGATCTGATTAATCTGAGGAAGTTTGTCTTCACGGAAATTTATCCTTTTCCATTTTTCTGGATACAGACTTAATAAGAAGTGAATGTCATAGCTAGTTTTTTCTTCCCCCTTTTCTCTAGACAAATTAATTACCCAGTGCTTGGATTTTTACACTCTTAAATACTTTTCCTTTTTCCCAATTCTATCACTTTAGCAGCAACGGCATAGAAATTTGCAATCATGATTCATATTAATTCAACTAACTTCTTTTTATATCTTCTCTAGGTTCAAAAAATCAACTTAAACTCGATTGGCCAACAAGGCTTAGAATCTGTATTGGCATAGCAAAAGGTCTTGCATTTCTTCACGAAGAATCAAGACTCAAGATTGTTCATCGAGACATCAAAGCTACTAATGTGTTACTGGATGGGAATTTAAACCCAAAAATATCTGACTTTGGGTTGGCTAGGCTAGATGAAGAGGATAAAAGCCACATCACCACCCGAGTGGCTGGCACAATGTCAGTTCTCCCTTGATAATACAACTCAATAAATGCTTTCTTGATCATGAATTGGAATCTGTTAATGTTGTTTTGCAGAGGGTATATGGCACCAGAATATGCATTATGGGGTTGCCTGTCTTACAAGGCGGATGTTTACAGTTATGGGGTTGTGGTCTTGGAAGTTGTTAGTGGGAAGAACAATAAGAATTACATGTCAACTGATAATTGTGTTTGCCTATTAGACAAGGTATTCTACTATTCTTCAATCCTTTATCCAATTTTGGCATTATATATAAGTCCCTATTGTTTTGGTAGTTATCCAATGCAAATATATGTATTTTCACCATGTAAAAGAGAGGTAACAAAATTCCCATTGCAGGCATGTCATCTGCAGCGTACTGAAAACTTAATAGAGCTGGTTGATGAAAGGTTGGGATCAGAAGTAAACCCAACTGAAGCAATAAATTTGATGAAAGTAGCTCTCCTGTGCACCTCTGTATCGCCTTCACTTAGGCCTACAATGTCTGAGGTTGTAAACATGCTTGAAGGAAGAACGAGCATTCCAGATGATGCTATTCAACAACCAAGTGATTTTAATGAAGATTTAAGGTTTAAAGCCATGAGGGACATTCATCAACAAAGGGAAAATCACAGTTTGAGTACAAGCCGAACAGACAATTCAACAGGAGTCCTTACACTAGGCTCTCCCTAAACATTTGGCAATGACTTGGTGTTGGTTCATGATTTCATTGTTGTTGACCATATTGCAACATGAGATATCCTTAGAGCGTAGCAGAGGTGTAATCTTTTAGGATAACCAACCGTAATGATCACATTTGTAGGATATAACATTTTTCACTCCGTCTTTAAGAATATATTCACATATCCGTGTAAATTTCTACTGCTCTTGAAGGGATTTTTTTTTTTCTTTGACCCTGGGTATAAATTTTGAGAAATTATTGTACGGTTCAGATGTAGTCCCAGTTAATCCTCATGTGGCACACAATTACGTTTTTTTAATTTTTGAAAACAAAATTGACGTGTGACACGGAGATTGTTTAAACTAAAATAATCATGAACTATATAATAATTTCTCGTTTAAGAGGGGCATATGAATTCCCTTTCACTGGATATACGCATTTGGAGAAAGTTTGTACATAGCGTCCTTGAACTTGGGTGGGTGTTGTTGCAAATGTTATTTGTGAACATTAGGCAAATTATTGAAACTGATTGCGCAGAATGACATTATAAAAAATGATTATTATAATTTTTATTATTTTGAAGTGTCTACTTTCGAAAGAAAAAAAGATTATTATAATTTTTATTCCCACATTAACTCCATCTTGATTCTAATCCATTATAAAGGTGCGGCAAACTCAAGTATAATCATGTATTAAAGGAATGGATGCAACACAAGAAAAAATGAAAATAACCATCGTACTTTCATTAACATAATCTTGTAGAAAACATACAAAGTTGATGAAACAGAAACATGCAAACATACTGTCAGAAAATATATAACTAGAAAGACAACTTAAACTACTAATGGTTGCATAATTACTCAGTTTGGGACAGGACAGGATAATATAGGTAACATTCATGAACACTTTCAACAATCACTGTAGCTGCCAATTCGGTCAATTATGTTGGCAACGGTTTCTTTGCTCTCTCTCAGGACATTGACACTCCTCTGCAGCTTTTCACGCTTCAATGCATACTTATAGATCAGAAACTAAGAGGAAAATGAAATGAAAGGACAATTTTGGTATCCTGAAATTAAGCACGCGTGAATGTATTTTTTAGTGTTTAGGTAATTGAAGGGTTGCCCTCGTTAAATGCATGGTGTTATTGCTCTAACTTGAAGGGAATATGAGGAAGCTATACACTTTTATTAATTGCTTTTAGCATGTTTCGGCATTTTGTCCTCTCTCACGTATCACATATATGGTCGTGACTCGTGAAAATAATGTTTGGGCATATGTAAAGTTTTTATTTGTTATCTTAAAATACAAATTTTAATGGTGCTATTTAAATTTAAGTATGGAAAATTATAAATGTACACTTCAATCTTTTGACTGCACGAGTTAAAAGAACGGATAAAGAGAGAAAATTAAAGCAAAAGTAATAAAGATCACAAATACAATGTAATAGAAAATAAATAAACTAATAAAAAGAAAAATGAATATATAAATATAAGACAAATGCTATCGGGCACTGATCAACCAAATCTTAAATATGACAACTCTTTTAGTATTACATTGCTAACATTGATAAATAAAATATTTGAGATTTTAGTTTCTATTGTTGATGTACCGATATTTTAGTTTCGTTAAGTTATTTTGTAAATTCTGAATTATTTAATAATTTTTAAAGGAGTTTCTGAATTATTTTTATTTTCAATCGGGCATTTGGATTTATATTTGTGTTTTTTTAATTGACTTTTGTCTAGCTAACCAATTTCGTGTTAAAACTTTTTGGAATAATAAGGAAGTGTCAGTTGATCTCTATGGGGGTGCAGGAAGAAGGTTGTTACTTCTTGCACCTAACAAATTTCACCCTGCACCTCCTTTTAATTTTTTAAATTGCCCTTTTTCAAAATTTTATAATTTTCAAAATTCCGTTTAAGTATATATGGGGAGGTAGGAAGCATGGGCCCAGGTCCAGCGACTTGTACTGTAGAATATGCAATGGCCCATTTTTTTCATTCTTCTGCTGGGCCAACGCAAACAACCTTGACCCCATCAAATTTATATGTTTGAGTTAATTTCTTTTTAGTTGGACCAAAGCTACAAATGATTTTACCTCTGATAGAAAAAATGATTTTAGCTACTAAAAAATGTTAGTTTTAATTAATTATAAGTTAATTTTAGTGCAGTAATTTTTTTTTTAGTTTACAAGAAAAAAAAATACTTTCTTTATTTTCATTTTATTTTTCAATAAGTGTTATATTTTATCTAAACAAGACCTTAATCAAAGTAAATTAATCTTAACTCTCTCTTATTTTTTACACTTTAAAATTAATAAAAAAATGTATGAAAAATTCAGAACACCGATTCATTATGGCTCATATGGCATTGAAATATCACAATATTAATAAATTGTCATAACTAAATTAACCTCTTTTTAAATAAAAATTAGTTGTAAATTACAAAAATATGAATAACTTAATTAGTATACCAAACATTATACACATTTTTTTTATTATAATATCAGGAGTTATAATAAGCTATTTATATTCGATTGCGTCTGAGGAGTAAACGAACATGACAAATCAATGACACAACATTTAAAGTGTGAACTCATCTTTTTTTTTTTGGACAAATTAAGGTGAACTCATCTTCGTACTCATACTATTATTTAGCCGGCTAGCTAGCTAATTGAATTTGTAATAGATTGAAACATCAACTAGTGGCTCGAAGTAACAAGTGGGGTTCTGCTACCCTACCTGAAAAAGTAATCAATAAACTAAATTATATTGTAATTTTCACCATCATCGAAATTTATATATTGTATGATGTGAACACCATGAGAGGTCTATATCCGTTGGTACTCTTTTAGATTTTATGTAAAATTGAAAGAACAAAAGTCTTTACTTGGTGACATTTCATGACACCCTGGATTTTTTATGTTAATTAATTTATTGCTCAGTCAGAATTACTAAACATTTTCTTCTCGGCAATTTTTTTTTTTAAAAAAAAATTATTATAAAAAACAAAGAAGTTTCAGTATGCTATGTGTTTTAGCCGTGAGTGTTTGCCAAATTTCGAATATCCTGGAGTTGTGCAAGAAGGGGGAGGGGGGAAGAGTTAAATAGAAATTACACTCAAGTGTTGGGAAGCTCTTGGATGATCCCCTAGTCTTTTTCTTGCTGGATAGTTGCTTTGGTTAGACATGCATAACCTATACAAAGAAGATTTCAAATGCTATTATTTTTATGGAACTTCTTCCATGACCCTGCATTCATCCCACATAAAGTAATTAATCTAAGTTGTTGATAAGAAAATTAACCGATAATTTTTTAATAATTTATGATTTTTTTTTAATATATGTATAATTTGCTACGTATACGTACATAGTACTAATTAATTGTACATTGATTTTCTCATTAACCATTAAAATTACTTACTACACCTTTTAAAGTGACCCCGCGTAGTCTAAATTCACCATGAGATTGGGGCATTGGCCACTACGGGTGGGCATTGGATTTTTAAGAATCCGATTCATATCCGATTCATATCTATTTAAATGGATTGGATATTAAATTTATAGTCATATTTTTTAAAAAACAATTTAGATTCAAGATTCAATCCATTTAAATGGATATGGATTTGGATATATCCAATTTATATCCACTTAAATGTTATAAGATTTTTTTTTTTACAACTTTTAGTTATTAAATGCTAAAAAGTGAAAACTTAGTACCTGTCCATTTAAAAGTTATTTTCAACCAACCTTGGTTAAAACTTTTTTTTATAGATATTGGTTAGTGTATTTTTGGCATACCTCAACCAAAGTAATTTCGACAGATATCGGTCCAGACATTTTTAGACCAACATCAACCAAGACTATTTTTTTACTCACATTAGTCAGTGCATTTTCAATCGACATTGGTCAATACTGTTTTTGGTTGAGGTCGGCCAGAATTTTTAGTCAATGCATCTTTTGGCCGACATTGACTAGAGATTTTTTTATCAACACCGATCGTGACTAATTTTTGGCCGACATTGATTAGGATTTTTGTGACTAACATTGATAAGTTTTTTTTTGTCGATGTCGATCATTGATATTTTTTTGCCAACATTCGTCAGGAATTTTTTTTTGTCGATGTTATCTATATTTTTTTGCCGATGTTGGTTGAAACTATATTTTTGTTGGCAATAACTAGGATTTGTTAGTCAATATTAATTATGACTATTTTTTTGGCTGGCATTAGTTAGGGATACGGGTGTTCATTAACTGATCCAAACCAATGCAAACTGCGGTGACCGAACCAAAAAATCGAAAATCAAAAATTTTCACCGGATTGGATCGGTTTTCGGATTGGCCGGTGAAAATCGATCCAATTGTAAATCATACCTTACCCTTTATCTACTTGGGCCTATTCCCTATCATAGCCCAAAAACCAAAAATCCAATACATTGCTTCTTATTTTGTCCAATGAACGTGTTTGTCTAATGAAAATTAGAAAATGATGTTTATTTTTGTCCAATGAATGTGTTTGTTTATGTTAGATACTCCTTATTTTGATAAAAATAGGTCTCATAAGTTTTATTTTTAGACTTTTTAAAAAACCGAAAACCGATCCAATCCAAACCGAAAAAAATTGGATTGGATTGGATCGGATTTGAAAAAAATTTCAAACTGAATGGATGATCAAATGACCAAACTGAAAGAATTGGATTAGATAATTTTTTGCTTCAAAACCGATCCAATCCAGACCGCGAACACCCCTAGTTAGGGATATTTTTGACATCAACTAGGATTTTTTCGATCGGTGTCAATTGGAGAAATATTTTGGCCGACGTCAACTAGGTTATTTTGGTTGACGTCGGTCGATATTTTTTCAACCGATGTCGATAAAAAATCTCAATAGACATCGACAAAAAACCCTAGTTGATGTCGGCAAAAAAATAGCATTGACTGATGTCGGGCAAAAAATAGTCTCAGTCAATGTTGACTAAAAAAACCTTACCAGGATTAACCAAAAAATAGACTCAACGATGAGAGCTTAAAATTATCATTAATTGACGTCGACAAAAAAAATAGTCTCAATCAAAGTTGGCAAAAAAAATTAAATTTAAAAATCTAAACAAATATCCAATCCATATCCACTTAATTGGATTGGATTTAAAATTAAAAAAGAAAATGGATTTGAATATAAAACTAATCCATTTAAATGAATTTAAAATATATTATATTGGATTAGATATAGATTATTTTATGGATATAGATTTTTTTTCCCACCCCTATTGGCCACAGTAAAACAATTATATACGTGATGAATTTTTTGAATAAAATATATTTTATCTTGAAAAATATAGTTAAATTTAATTTTCATTCTCTATGTTTCTTTTTGTTGGATTTGTTTTTTATAAGATTATTTTTTTTTTTAAAAAAAAAGTTTCTTTTCATGAATAATTGATCACGTGTCAGATTTCTTTATATATATAAATAAGGTCACATGTGATCTTATAATAATTGGTTTCTCATATGTGATAAATATATATATGTCATATAGGACCCTATCTTATGTGATTTAGTAAGAGATTTAATGTTTTCATAGTGTTGTAAGAGTATAATATTTCATGCAAATTCAGAGGGTATTTAATGTTTCATATGATTAAGGCAGGCTGCATATTTCTAGGTTAGATTATGTTATTGATCATTCTGATTTTAGTGCTTGAGAATTGAGATTCATCACTTTGTTATAAGCATAAACTTTTGGAAAATTTAGAGTGAAGATTTGTAAGAGGTGTTTCCAGTGTCATCCACCAATCTTTTTTGATATATATAGGATATAGTCATTTTGTACTCTTGCTGACACTGATCGATGGAAAACTATCTTCGAATCTTCCTGTTCAAGTCGGCGAATTTTCATGTAACTCAATTTCGCTATCAACCAAGAACAGTGCATCCGCAGTGGTCATAAGCCAATATAAATTAATGATAGCTGACCTTAATTATTAATTAACTACGAGGCATTTGGTGTGTGCATATATATATATATAATTATCTATTACACATACATTGCTTAGCTGGATCTGGATGTATATATAGGGAAGAGAATGCTCTTCCCCTGTTGTATTTTACTACTTTCGTTTCTTTTGAATTGCCTATTCATCAAAAAGTTTTCTACAGGGTCATGGTATCTCATTATTTTTGCTTAATTCGTTTATATTATTATTACATGCATGTTCCTAACCGTTTTCAAGTTTCTTGCGTGCCACTTAATTACATCATTTGCACGCAGGAAAATCGTGTTGTTGACGGGATTGTGGAGAGGATGCAGCGGGAGGAGGAAGCAGATGAGCTGGTTGTTCATGGAAAAGTTGATTGGAAAGGAGGAAAAGCTTTGAAACACAAACATGGGGGAATGAAAGTTTCATTGCTCGTACTTGGTAAGCTAGGACTGACTCTGTATGAGTTCATAATCATAACCATGGACATCTTCCTAAAGAGTAATTAAATAACATGAAAATGCATGTAAATTAGTGTTGGAGTTAGTCTTGGTTTGAGAAATCGAGGGGTTAATTAGTAATGCATATGGGAACTAATCCCTAGCTGAAGTGATGGCATGGTACCGTGACCACTAAGGAAAAAAAAAACAAAAAAAAAAAGTCAAGTCCTCAATTTAATGACCACTAACGATAGAAGTTTTATGACATACTGTTGTGTATTTAATTAATTAATTAATTCTGCATAATGCATATTAGTCCTACAATACACCAGTCGTTTATTAATTGATGTAGTACTGAGTGTTATTTGGGTTTGGGTGCAGCGGCAGTTGGTATGGAGAACTTGGCGACTCTGTCTCTAGCAGTGAACTTGGTGTCATATTTCACTATAGTGATGCATTATGAACTAGCAGATGCAGCTAACATGGTCACCGATTACATGGGTGTTAATTACATGCTCTCCATTGTCGTGGCCGTTTTTGCTGACACTTGGATTGGCAGATACAAATCAGTTGTTATTTCTGGAATCCTCGAGTCTTTGGTAAGATCCAAAATTATTACCTTCATTCCTCACTGCATAATAACACAAGTTACTAATCATTATTGGTAAAGGTTGTGGCGTGAAATGAAAGACATGAAACTATTATCCAAACCCCAGATATATAGATGTTTATGAGTTTTTGACCAAATACAGCAACGTAGTCTATTTTTTAAACCCACCTTTATATCTATTCTTTTTTCTTCTTTTTTTCGATTACATCATTTATTATTTATATTACTTTCTTTCTTTTATCGATCTCTCAAATAAATAAGGAATAATAAACCTTGACCCCAAAAAAAAACCTTTGACTCTCAAGTAAATGGGAAGAGATACATAAAAAGAAAAGAGGGGGAAGTAAATGTGAAAGATTACATGATTGGAAAAAATAAATAAATAAGAGTAAAATAAATATAAAAAGTGAAAAAAAAAATATGATGCTGATTTTTCTCTATCATGCATGCTCTTGAGTCTTGACTAATATATTTACATGAATCATAATCAAGGGTTATTAATTAATCATTTATTATAAATTGTGAGATTTAAATATGTGTTACATAAATATTAGTTAGGATCATGACTAAATATGATTTTTCTTGTTTACCAATAGTTTAAACTAATTATAAAATAAAATAAAAGATATTTTGATTTTTTTATAGTTTCAATTACTTATTTTGATTTTGGAACATGAAAGACTATTTGCTAATTAAACAAACAAAATGAAAAAAAGAAAAAATGAAGTAAGCTAGATACAGTAAAAGGAGATGTTAAACTTTATT
>PYAF01001393.1:243005-284031 GCA_007407185.1 Glycine tomentella | reverse complement strand
TTTCTTTTGATCGATTTAATTTGTTGCAGAACCTCACCCTTAATATTTTTATTCTTTATTATAGTATCATCATCACCAATATGTCTCTGTCAAAAAAAAAAAATCATATGTCCAATAATCTTTATATTATAATATTTCTATGAAGTAATGTCTAAATTAATTTTATTAATAAAATTAAGTTTTGATTTTGTTATATTAATAATAAGTTGATAAGCTTTAATTAATCATGGGTCAAAATTATGATCAGAAAGATGTTAGGAAAACAATGGATAAAACGTTAGGAAGATTCCCATTAATGGATCACATACTACCTATACAAATGAACTTTACACTACACATCTCAACCCTAAATTTTAAGACATTAATTAGATATATGTGTCTTATTAAATTCTAATGTATTGAGTTTCAAAATAACTATTTTAAAGTCAATTTTATAATTATTATAAATTTAAAATTATTTATTTCATTTAGAAAATAAACAAAATGAACTGAAATAAAAAAAATGTTTGTAAAAAAAAAATCATGATTTTTTTTTACTTAATTGAAGAGTTTTAATTGATATATTTCTTGGTGTAACGAACAACTACCGAAAAGGTTTTTATTTTTAAAATATATATTTATTAATTGGTTATTTTAAATTTTAATTTAAAAACAGAAAGCTTTTTGAGAAGGATTCTTTTGTAAAATGATTGGATTTGAAAAAAAAAAAAAAAAAACACATTCTCATTCATATTAAGCCATCATAGCTCAAATGACCTTTCAGAAATCACAGCATCAACAAGTCATAATGGCTAATCCCTATTATTTATGATGAAAATATATGTTATTTTAGCTTCTTAATTTGTTTTTATATTTCTCTAAAAAAATTGTTTTTATTTACAAAATTTATTTAAATTTATAAATTATCATATAATGTAAAAAATATTAGTGATATTTCACCTATATATTCGTACATAATAACGTAAATAAGATAAAATTACAGTAAGCTAATTATATCCAATTGCGTCTGAGGAGTTAAACGAGCATGACGAATCAATGACGCAACATTTTAAAGTGTGAACTAATCTTAGCACCAACTTAGATTTTTTAATCAAGATTTGTAGTTCCTTCCTAACTTAGTATGGAATAATCAAAAATACTATTTTATTCCAAAAATAGACTGATCCAGTCAGAGGGAAATTGCACCTCTTCCTGATTATTAAAAAAAAAAAAAAAACTAATCATAGTAGTCATAGTGTCATACTATTATTTAGCCGGCTAGCTAGCTAATTTAATTTGTCATAGATTGAGACATCAACGAGGGGCTAGTGGCCGTTCTCTGCTACCCCACCTGAAAATATATTCAATAAGGCAAATTATTGTAATTTTCACCATCATCGAGAGATTTTTATATTGTATGATCGATATTAACCCTTTATTATATGTCTATATCTGTTGTACTCTTTTAGATTTTTTTGTAAAATGTAACATCAAAACTTTATTTTCTTTGTGACACTCATGGTATATACACCCAACTTTTTAAGTTAAATATTGCTTAGTTAGTATTACTAAACTTTTTTCTTAGCAAAATGTCAATTTTTTAATATAAGGTCTCCAAGCAAAAAGAGGTTTCTGTAGAAAGCGGGAAAAAGAGTTAATAGAAACACTCACGTGTCGGGAAGCTCTTGGACTATCCCCAAGTTTTTTTCTTGAAGGAGAATTGCATTGTTTACGTTACGTGCGCATATATAACGTGCATAGAAGGTTTCAAATTCTAACTATATATATATAGGCCACATGGTTGGTAAAGGTTATTTAATGACCGGTAAAAACGAATTTTGATGAAGTGAGTGGCTTTTATCCATTCACAGATAGATTTAGCTCCTTTAAAATGAATAATGATAAAGTGATTAATCTCAATTATTAATAAATAAAAAAATCGACAGTTAACATTTTAATAATGTGAGATTTAATTTGTTATACATGTGCACGTACATAATATCATTTATTGATTTTTTTATTATCAATGATTAATATTATTTACTTTACCTTCTAAAGTGACACTGATTTAAATTCACCGTGAGATCGATTGGGCCTCGCGCGATGAAAACAAGTATGTGAATGTGATGATTTTTTTTATTGAATATATTTTTAATCATTATGAAAATAGTTAAATTTAAATTTTGTTTCATGCACCATTTAGAGGCAAAAATCACTTCTAGGTGTGCCTCAAACACAAGGTGGTGCTCCATTGTCAAGTGTTGGAAGGACAAAATCACTCCTGTTTAGTTACTTTTCTTGCTCATTTCATGCTTAACTCTTTCCCTTTAGACATTTTTATAGTAAAGAAAAATCTCGTAAGAGATTGTAAATTAATGTAGATTGAATCACTTTCATATTATAGATGTCGTATATGTCTTTTATTTTGTAAAAACAAGATGTGTTTCTATCAAACAATGCAGAAACTCAAGTGCTTCTACTTTTTCTGCGTGTCAACTGTCAACAACAAAGAGTCTTTTTGGAAACATTTGAAAAATATCGCTAATAGATGTTAATATTAATGTTATATAGCTATATTATGAAAAACTTTTAGCAGCATCTTTTACATATTAATGACAACATTTTGAAATATATACTTTTAATTTAGACATTTTGTAATATTTAAATTCGGAAGCAAAACTTGAATTTAGTCTTGTGACGTATGCTAAAACAGGAAAACAATTAGATGATAAACAATTTGTGAAGTAGATAATTAAATATAAGGAAAAATTGAGTAACTAACTGGATATTATAGCCATTTTGTACTTGGCATTATGCTGATCTTTTTGTTGATGCTGATAGAAAACCAGCATAGAATCTTACTGTTCTAGAGTCGGCAAATTCCATAAAACTCAATTTCGCTATCAACCAAGAACATTGCATTCTCCTTTCGTAGAATTGGTCATCACTACATCAGCCAACCTATGATGGTAACCGTATTACAACTTACTCATTTGGTGTGTTCATGATTATCTTTTATACATATATATTGCTAAGTTGGATAATATATATATATATATATATATATATATATAGGGAAGAGATCGAATGGTTTCTCCTATTGTATATTACTATACTTTCTTCCCTTAATTTCTTTTGAATTGGCCATTCAAAAGTTCTCTGCAGAACCATGGTATTTCATTATTTTTGCTTTTTTTTATTATATTACATGCATGAACCCCATGATGTAGCAAACCATTTTCAAGTTTCTTGCATGCATTCCATTTACTTATTCAGCTCATCATTTGCATGCAGGATACTCATGTTGTTGATGGGAATGTGGAGTGGATGCAAGAGGATAAAGCAGAGCTGGTTGTTGATGGAAAAGTTGATTGGAAAGGAAGAAGAGCTTTGAAACACAAACATGGGGGGATGAAAGTTTCATTGCTCATACTTGGTAAGCTAGGACTGAGACAGTTTGAGTTCATGCATGGACATCTTCCTAAAGATTAATTGACACATGAATGAAAATGTAACTACACTAATTATCTATATATATGGTGCGGGTTAAGAAATTTGAATATACACTTTTTTCACCATATGTATATATAAAACCATACATATATACAAGTTTCATTAGGATTAATTGTCTTTGCAGTTATTTCCGTTGATTATTATATTGATACAGCGGTTATTTGGGTTTGGGTGCAGGCACAATTGTTGTCGAGAACATGGCAACTCTATCACTAGCAGTGAACTTTGTGTCATACTTCACTAGAATTATGCATTATGAACTAGCAGATGCAGCTAACATAGTAACCGATGTCATGGGTGTTAGTTACATGCTTTCCATTGTTGTGGCCGTTGTTGCTGACACTTGGATTGGCAGATACAAATCCGTTGTTATTTCTGGATTCATTGAATCTTTGGTAAGATCCAAAATTACCTTAACTCCTCATTTCATAATAATACTATATATTAATCATTGTATATTGGCAAATTGACTAGAGGTAGCTAGTGTGCCCATGCCGTATGAAAGATCTGAAACTAATTAACAATCAGCCAAATTCAAGATATATAAGTATTTTTATGTGAGCTTGACCAAATATAGTAACCTAATCTTCTCTTTAATCTTGATCCCTTTTCTTACTGCATCATTCATTATATATAAATGTGTAAAGTGGTATTTGGGATATGAAAGAAATTAAAGTCATATATTTTCAAATATAACTGTGAAATTACTAGTTTTCATAAGGGATAGTAATTGGTTGACTAGTGTATAGTGGGAAGAGAAATTAAGATAAAACAAAAAGAGCAAATTAACAAAAGTAAGAGATGATATGATTAGAAAGAAGAATAAAGATTAAAAAAAGAGAGAGAGAGACTATGTGAAAAGATATATGCTATTAAGAATTCTTAGGTAGTAGAAGGAAATGCGTATCAAATTGAATTTGACTATAAAGTTTTTAAATATATTTGATTTTTCTTGTCCACCAATAATTTTATTCCCTAATCTTTGTTTATATAAGAAGAAAAACATTTAAAATATATTTTATTGGAAAAAGTTAAGATATATTTATGACAAAATTATTTTTATATATAGTTTCAATTGCCTTATTTTGATATGGGAATATTTTTAAAACTAAAATATATAAAACGAATGAGAAATAAAAATAATTATACATAATATTAAATACTATATCAATTATTTAATGTTTAAAAATGATTTTTTTTAATAATTTCCATTCAAACAATTAAATGGTAATGCGATAAGTTGTTTGTACCTACATGTTCACTTTACTGTAATGTGACAATGACTTTCTATATTTGAAGATAAGAGGATCAAACCTTGTTTCATACACATCGTTCTAACACAATCAACGCTTCTAATTATTATTAATTTAAACAAATAAAATTAGATAAAAAAGATACTTTTAAGGAAATTTTATGTTGATCGAAGTAGAAAATAATTGAAGGACAGTAAGCTAAATTTATACGACTAATTTATTTAAACAGTTTCAAATCAATTTTGAGAATACTACCTCTTATTGTTCTGGCTTATTTAAAACTTGATCAATTACAAATGCAAGAATGTGTTGTGAATTGTGTTGCAGGGACTTGCATTGCTTACGGTACAGGCACACATGAGTAGCCTGACACCACCCATTTGCAACGTATATGTGAAAGATGCACATTGTGCAAAGCTTAGTGGGAAGCAAGAAGCATTTCTCTTCATTAGCCTCTACTTGTTGGCCTTTGGCAGTGCAGGTTTGAAGGCTTCCTTGCCATCACATGGTGCTGATCAATTTGATGAAAGAGACCCCAAAGAAGCAATGCAAATGTCAAGCTTCTTCAATGGTCTCTTGTTAGCAGTTTGCATTGGTGGTGCAGTGAGCTTAACGTTTAATGTATATATACAAGACAGCTACGGATGGGACTGGGGCTTTGGAATCTCCACTGTTGCTATTGTTTTGGGCACCATAATCTTTGCCTTTGGATTGCCACTATACCGAATTCATGTTGCACATACAAAAAACGGCATCATTGAGATCATACAGGTATGTATACACCCTTTAGTAATTACCTTCTTGTTTTAATTTGTTTTTCATATATAAGTAGGAAGCTCTAAATAGCTCAAACTTTGATCATGCATGAGCTAGATTTCATAATTATACTTTATTTTCATTTAGTGCTTATACATGGCAATGCATATGAATTGGTTTTTTTAAGTTTGACTCAGAAAAATGTTAACGTTGGAATTGTGTATTATGGGCCTTCATTGATAGATTCTCATGGAATCAAATTTAAGTCTCGATAATGCATTGATCAAGCTATTTGTTTTAAATTCTTCGCTTCTATTTTCCAGGTCTATGTTGCTGCAATTCGCAACAGAAACCTTTCCCTTCCTGAAGATCCTATAGAACTATACGAGATTGAACAGGACAAAGAAGAAGCTGCAATGGAAATAGAGTATCAACCTCATAGGGATATTTTCAGGTTTAATCCCACTTGTGACTAAAATTAGTGATATATGTTACTTGATTATAGCTTAAATACTAAACCTGTCGCATGATTAGAGATTTAGAGTAAAATGCTTCATCTGCTGCTATATCACTCCAATTCCGATACATCTAGTTCTAAAAATTGAGGTTCTTTTTTCACAGGTTTTTGGACAAAGCAGCTATCCTAAGAAGATCTGATCATGTGCAACCTGAGAACCAAGAGACTCCAAACCCATGGAAACTATGCAGAGTTACCCAAGTAGAAAATGCAAAAATCATTTTAAGCATGCTCCCTATATTCTGCTGCTCAATCATAATGACCCTTTGCTTAGCACAACTCCAAACCTTCTCTGTTCAACAAGGCTCCACCATGGACACCAGGATCACAAAACATTTTAACATCCCTCCTGCATCCCTCCCAATCATCCCAGTTGGCTTCTTAATCATTATAGTCCCTTTCTATGATCGCATTTGTGTGCCTATTCTTCGTAAACTCACTGGCATTCCTACCGGCATTACACACTTGCAGCGCATAGGAGTAGGCCTAATACTCTCTTGCATCTCCATGGCAATTGCAGCAATCATAGAGGTTAAAAGAAAAGGAGTTGCAAGAGACAACAACATGCTTGATGCCTTGCCAGTAAAACAGCCATTGCCATTGAGTATATTCTGGCTTTCTTTTCAGTATTTTATATTTGGCATAGCTGACATGTTTACCTACGTAGGGCTTCTTGAGTTTTTCTATTCAGAAGCACCAAAAGGCATAAAATCCACATCGACATGCTTCCTTTGGTGCTCTATGGCCCTTGGCTATTTTCTAAGTTCCATATTGGTGAAAATTGTGAACAGTACGACCAAGAATATCACTGCAAGTGGAGGTTGGTTAGCAGGGAACAATATTAACAGAAACCATCTGAACCTGTTCTACTTGTTCCTCTCAATATTGAGCTTGATCAACTTCTTTGTCTATTTGTTCGTTTCAAAGAGGTACAAGTACAGGCCTCAACACCCTGCAGTTACCGGTGGCAATTCAAAGAGTGAATACTGAGAGATAAAAGGCTTAATATGATTACTAAATGACGGGTTAAATATTAGGAGGTTGTACTATTTTGTTTGTCAAATGTATGTTTGAAAATAGAGGACTGCGCGTTTCCTTTTTATGTAATGTCTCTCGAGTTAGAGCTATAGTTTCCAAGAAATTCATCTGAAATGTTTACCTCATGCCTTTGGACATATTTGATTTCTATTTTACTGTTGATTGCAAGTCTAGGAATAGAAAATTAAAATAACCTCATCTATTTCAAAGATTTTGATACAACCATCATAACAACAGCCAATAGAATCAACCACAAAATTAGTCAAACTGAACCACAGAAACATATTCATACTACATGTCCATATATGAAATGAAAAGGTTCTAAAACCACTTACTTGATTTAACATAAATCCATATAAGCCAAGCATTACAGAGGAGGAAGTCCCTTACGATAAGGCAAAACTAAACTTTGAATGTCCAACTTATTTTCCAATTTTTAACTTGTTACTTCCTTTGTTTGATGATTTTTATAAATGAGTTAAGAAGTGTAATTAATATTTTAAATTTCATAAAAATATATTATTCAGTTATTCTGTTCATTTTCATACTGATTGATATTTAAGATTTTTCATTTAATTAAGTAAATAATACATATCTTGATTAGTGGAACAATTCTACTAAAGTATTCTAATAAGGGTCAACTTCCCCTGAAAGTCAAATCTAGCTTTTTTTTTTAGGATGAGTTTGGTTTTATGGAAGAGGAAAAAATAAAAAAAAAATTAAGAAAAAATATTTAAATTAAAGTAGAGAAAATTCATGACACATAAAACAAATGACATCATTGAGATCACAGGGTTACAACTACAATCCTTTGGAATATGTTTGGATGAAGTATTTTAAAATTTCAGGAAATTTAAAATTCAGGAAAATTAAAATGCATCAATTAAAATTCTTTTATTTCCAAAATTCCGTGTTTGGATAAAGAAATTAAATTTCTTCATTTTCAAAATTTTGTATTTGGATAAAGAAATTAAATTTTTTCATTTTTAAAATTTTGAACATCATGCACCAAAAAGCGCATGAGGTGGGTGCCATGAGAGTAGAGAAGATCGGAGTACTCGTTCGAGATCGAGATGTAGCAAAAAGTGGTGTGGTTAGAGCTTCTAAAAAAAGAGAATTTCAATTTCTCACCTTTTAGAAAGAAATTTAAATTTCACATTTTAGTTGTTTAAAATTCTATTTAAAATTCTAAAAATTTAAATTTCTTGTATAAAAATATCCAAACAATGAATTTTAAATTAAAGAATTTCAAATTCCCTGAGAAATTACTTTTTCAAATTAAAATTCTCTATCCAAACACATTATTGGACAAATCTCTTTATTCAATTCTGCATGTAAGAGTAGGGAACTCTACCAAATATCTTTGTCTAAGTATATGTAACTTTGACCCTCCAAAAGGCTCATAGATATAATGTTTGCATTACCTATTTACTTCTAACTCTAGCTCTGGTGCGTATCAAAGGTATTGTCCTAGTTCTAGTGTGTATAATTAATGTGACTATTATATCTAGTGTATAATTTTTCATTGACAGATTCTCGTGGAATTTGTTTTGCTTAAATTCATTTTTTTTTCCTTCTTTTATTCGGGAGAAGAATAGAAAGGATTATATTTCACTTGGACAGCACACAGAAGCTGCAGTGAAAATAGAGTTTCTACCTCGTAGAGATATTTACAGATTCAATCCCACATTCCCACTTCACTTGATCATAGTATAAGTGCTAAAACTGATGTATAATTGGTCCTAGTGTAATACAAAAATGATCTTTTAGTCTTTTACCAATCAAAATGTTACTTCTTCTAACGTTGTCAAACATCATCAATCTAATTCCAAATTTCAAATGGAACTGGTTCTAGAGGCCATGGGCTTAGATTCAGCCTCTACGCTTAAGTGGGCAAGGCTGTCTTCCTCCCAAGGCTCCACTAATTGGAAACCTTGTGCACTGAAAGGGCCTTTTATGTTTTATAGTTTTTGAAAAACAGAGAATAGATGTCTAGGAATTTCCTTTTGGGAAAATCTTTTATAATAAATAGAAATTGAAATAACCTCATCTATTCCAAAGATTTTCATACAACCATAATAACAATAGCCAATAGAATCAACCACCAAAGTAGTCAAACTGCAGAACCACAAAAACATACTCATACTACATGTCTTGTCCAGATATGAAATGGCAAGGTTCTAAAACCACTTGATTTAACATTAATCCAGATAAGTCAAGCATTACAGAGGAGGAAGTCAATTACGATAAGGCAAAACTAAACTTTGAACATAATCAGTGCAATTCAACAAAATTCCACCGTTGGAAATTTTAATAAACTCTGCTCTGTTCTCTCTCTGGTGATAGGTAATAACTGAATGATCTTCAGCTCTATCTCCCTTGCCATAAAAATGACATGGCCATTTCCAGATTTATATATCATATTTTTGAAAAATATATTTCTGACTAGTATATATTATTCTCGAAAGACATTTTTAGAAAAGAAAAAGGATTTCGAGTTTATGTAATATTTAAAGGTTCAACTCTTATTATGCTTGAGTTTTGAATTTCATTTTTAAAAAATATAACTCACCCGTCACCAATTTTGAATGTTCAACATAATGTACATTGCACCAAAATCCATACTAATTTTCTTAAATTTATAATTTTTTTAAAACTATCATTTTCATTAATATTTCTTCTCTCTTCTAATTGTTTATGAATATATTATCCATCTTCTTTATATAAAATCTTTTTGAGTAATTCATAACAAAAGTAATTCATTTGTTCTTATTTATAAGATTCAGTTTCAAATAATGTTGTTCTTTTTTATAAGACTCAATCTATAATGTTGTTTGTATTAATTATTTTTAAATTAGAAACACCCCTTATTAAAAGAAGAAAATATATTGATAAATTAGAAGAGAGAGAAATATTAATAATAAAAAATAGTTTTGAAAAAAAAACTTATAAATTTAAGATAAATTTATTGTTATCAACTAAATTAATCACTTTATTTAATTTTGATGAATCAGTTGATTGAATCTTATATAGGAACAATTGGAGTGGTTAATTTAGTTAATCATATTAAATTTTCTACTTAATTGTTTTTCACCTAACTAATTAATGTGATTTCTTTTATGCTCCCATCCTAATAAGAGAAAGTGTAATTAATTAAGGATATTATAAAAATAAATAATTAATGCATCAAAAAAGAAAGAATTAGAAGGTTTTCTAAAAAGAGACAATCAATAAAGTAACAGTAGTCTTCTACATAAGATTTTTTTTTAAATGTGGGTATAAATAAAATATACAACTTGTTATTTGATTATCCTTAATTAATCATGGGAGAGAAGAGAGTATATACCTGGAATATGCCTTATGCCACACCCACACATCACATGGTTCAAACTTCAATCCAAGCATAACTAACCAACGCACTCTGATTCTAAATCCTAATCATTCTGGTTCCAGTTTGAGTGAAATTGCGATTATGGCAAGTCAGGCGGTGTATTCGGTGTGGGCGATTCCACCGGAGAAAATTGCTGAATGCACTCTCACTCCAACCAAATCGCTTCTCAACTTCAATCAATACTACCAAAATCCACAACTCTGATAAAAAGTTTTTTATTATTCTCTCCAGCTGTGTTCTTTAGTCTTTCTGAGTGCTATTGCTTACCATTTTCCAAACTCTATACATAATAATAATAAGGCACTAGTACTTAATTGTTTCTACTATGGAGCATGGAACCTACTAGTGTTGTTACTTGTATTAAGGCTCTTGGCATAGATAAAATCAAACTATATTTGATTACACAACTGTACAGAGCTGCACTATGCATGTATATTGTTATAACTTAGTGTACTAGTAGTAGCATACTTTCTCTTGTTAGTTAAAGTTCACTTAAGTCTAATTTGTTAATAGAGTTGTTACAACAATTTGGACGCTCAATACTCAAGTTGCACCATTGATTTCTTCTTATCATGTCACATCACTAATTATATCAATTATTTATCCCTCATCTCTTTCTATTTCTATGTGGATGTCTACACTCCAAGGTTGTCTAACAATCTTTTTCCTACAGCGAAACTTATGCAGATTAATTATGCCTTCATAATTATGGGCCTAAAAAAAGTAGAAACTAAGTACAGGGCTAATATAATCTTTGCTTGATGCACCAAAGCTCACTAGAGCTTCTTTATCCTTAAAATACCCCAAGGAGGGCAGGGCTAATAGAAGAGTAAAAGGTTTCCATGAGATATATTTGTTTGAAAGAAAGAAAAAAAAAAACTATTATACCTTTATTATACCAAAAATCTTCGTTGTGGAAGCCTGGAAGGTGGTAGTATGGATTTTAACAGCAGAGGTGTAGCAGAGCAGTTGCAACTTGCAATGATGTTGGATGCATGGGGCAAAGTTCCATGTGGTTCAATCTGGTTTATGGTTCATCATGGCATTATTTTAGTTAAATTATTCAATTCCTAAAATAACCTTACCAGTCCATTACAACCAGGATGCTATGAATAAGAACTGTGCACTATTTCTTAAGCACGAGCCGAAGCACAAAGCAGAGTAATAAAGGCAATATGAAAAGGGTAATAATATATATCAACATCTATTCTTTTTAAGCACTTAATCAATACTCATCATGTCTTTTTGTCTCTTTTATCTTATTACATCATATAACTTATGATATTTATATTTTTCTTCTCTCTCACTAGGGAAACGTCTGATAGCCAGAATCATGATTTATTGGAAACTCAATTATAATCATGATTTTTGGAAATATATATAAATATGTTTAATTAGTTTTAATATATTTTCTGAGGAATAAAGATTCTCATATTGTTACATTAAAATCTTCTTAGATATAAGAATTTTTATTAAAAAAATCATCTTAACGATTGAATTATCTTTTCAATAACTTTGATGTTTTTATTATTATTATTTTTGTTTTGTATTCACAGAATGATTGACTCTTATTGTCAAAATAAATGTAATGATAATTTTAAATATAAAAACTTTAGACAATGAGAAATATCTAAAAATATAAAAATCAAAATATATCATAAATACTACTTCAAAGTAGATAAAATAAAAGGAAAGGCAGTGCAGAATTGCGGAGGAGTAACACAGTACCAACGATAATGGAAACCGAAGTTTTGGATAAATAACGGCTTTAGTATATTCTAATTTGTAATTGTAAAAAAGAATAATATAATTATTTTGCATAATTGAATTTTTCCTCCACTAAAAAAACTAGGATTCCCACCTCCTCTTGAAAATGTTTTTGCAAGAAAATAGATTAAAATTGATTAGCAAGAATTATAATTTTTTAATGTAACATTTCCAAAAAAAGTATAAAAAAATCGACTACCAAAAGTACCTATATGTTATATAACATATTGACTGTCCATAGACTTTCCAATCTCGAAATATCCCATTGGGCATATAACCAGTATTCATATTTCTGTTTTGTTTATGTATCTTTCGGGTTCTAAATAAAACCAATATTCTATAAAGTATAAACTAATTTGACATAAAAATATTTTCCAGATATTTCTTCCTTTTTCTTTGATGAACAAATTAATTCTCTTGTGACCAATTAATACAATTCCGTATCCATACACCTTTTATGAACAAAATTCAATTCGTCAATCAAGTGGGATGTGACAGTGTGACACGTTTTGAACTGCCATTGTTGTGATGATTAATACAATCGATAATTTTGTTATCCATACGTCTTTCTGTTTCTTTCATATACAAAAAATGACAACCCATGATGATTAATAACCGCGACTACCGTAATTCAAACTCTTTAACTACTAAACCAAGCCCAAATGCCCAATCACTGAAATCAACATTGATGACTTATGTAGACCTAAAACAGCAAAGTTAGCAAACGGACAATAAGAAGGGAATAAATGGTTAATTAAACAGATCAAACTTAGTTATATTAGTACAATTTTCAGATTAAAATCAAAATTTCATCTGGTTTCACGCTTCCAGTTTTGGTTACTAGATGAAATTAGCAATTACTATGATAACATGCATAATAATTTTGATTGGTTACCCATTACTACACTTAATTAAAATTTGTACGAATTAGTTAAGTCTACCGTATGAACTATAATTGCGGAGTGTTGGTGGTACTTTCTGGGTGTCCATGGACCATGGCTAATATAAGTAACATGTGTTTGCTATGTAACGGCCAATTGGTTTGGATAGGTGTTCTGTGCCACAATGAGTGATGAGGCACAATTCATGAATAGACCAAACTGTACCCACTAGACAATTTCACTTGCTATGTCCAATCAAGTGAAATATATGCGAGTTTCATGCGTAGTTGGGTCGTGGATGGATGGTAAACTCAGTTTGGGATAAACTACCTTCTGTAACTATGCACAAAAAAGGAATTAAATCAAGTAGCTAAGATCAAATCAACTATTGTTAGAAATGACTCCATTTGTCATATCACTCGATTTTAGCACACAGAATTATTCTTGCATTGAATAAAATTAGAATGAAACAATCCAATAACCTATGACGCTTAGATACGTGATAAAACACATATGGTATAATTCAGATTTGAGAATATGACATTTTTTAAAAAATTAAGAATACGATAAGTTTTGAATATATTAATAAAAAATTATAGATAATGCAAAATATAATTAGTGTCTGTGTTTAAATGCAATTATGCAAATGATAAATGTTGTTAAAATACTAAAAATATATATGCAGATTATGTTTTAGTAAATACTGTAAACAGAATTGTTGAGTGACAAAATAACTATTCAATAAAAACATCTTTTGAGGAAAGCCAAAATCACACAAACAAAAAGATCCCCCTCGTCTGAAAAACATAGAGAAGCACCAAGGAGAGATATGTTGTTGTACTTGAACGGAGGAGGAGGGATTGTGCATTGTGCTGAGACTCACTTGCTCCGATCCACATGCCAGACAAAAGAAACTCATTCACCGGAAGAACGAATGTTCAAAACTATCAAAAAGGAGTTATCATATTCAAAGAAGAGAATAATAGTGTGTAGTGTTTTTGTTTATGTTTTCAGAAGAGAAAAGAAATTGTGTTTTGTTTATTTTTAGAACTTTTCTGATTTTAAAATCCCTATAGTTAAACTAAAAACTAAAATTTGGATAATAATTATGATTCTGCATACACTATCAAGGCATGTTAAAATAGAAACCTAAAATTTCATCATGCATATAAAATAAAGTATGAAAAAAAAATGAAAAAACACATAAGTTTCAATTAAAATAAATTGACAATGTGAAGATTTTGCTTACTATTATCTAATGATAAATTATCATATAATTTAGAATCATTGAATTTATAATATATAATTACCGTGAAAGTTTTATTTAAAATGATTTTTAATTAGCTAACGGTGTATTATAATTAAATTATTTAACATTACATTTCAAATATGTATAATAAGTGACATTCTGTATCAACTTATGGAAATAATTTTTTTATACAATAAATAATACAAGAATTGAAATTAACTAATGTATTTATCCTAACCCTCGCACTAAGACAACCTAGTGGGGTTACTTATCAAAGTATGTTAAAGATGAAAAAAAAAATTACATATATTTTTTTGTGTAATTGATTTTACATATATCATGCATATATATAATATATGTATAATAAATAGCTGGCTTCTACGGTAGTGGTCCAGCAAAAGCACAAATAATAGTGACTCTTGGATTAATCTAAGGTGCACAGCCACATTATACATATTCCATACCAAAACTTTACCATTCTTACTCTTCCTCCTTCGTTGTTCTGAAAAAATACAGTTAAAAGTTTACAGAAAAAAAAAATCACTCCTTTATAATTCAACAGAAAAAAAATCTGATTCCTTTCTCAATCACTCCTTGCCGCTGCAGGTAGACATGACACCGTAGGAAATTCTACGGTAGCCTCAACATCAAGGAGCACGACAACATCGTACTAATAAAACCCAAGGAAGAAGGAATTCTGTGTGAAACGTGCACGTACTAACAAAAGAACAAGATTAATCCAACGGCTGTTAAATGTGATTCACCGAAGACACTTGTCTTCCTAATTCACGCTAGACATTGTCTAATAAATAAGGGTGACCTACATTCTTGTCAGCAACACAAAGAAGCATCGGCACAAGGAGGTGAGAAGATGAATTAACTAAGGTTGTCACATTCACATAGCAGTTGCCTTCAACTTTTGGGTTACCGAATAGAGGTACAATGTGCTGTCAATGACAATGATGTAAGATGTCCCACAGTATAACTAATAACTAATACAATTCCAAGATTAAGCACACATATTTAAAGAGAGGTTTAATATGGTATTCATTCTCATTGTAAATATTAGTAGAAGATAGAACCTTCAAAAAGGACTAAAAAGAATAAAACCGCGTTGTTCTTGATTGTCAGTTTGTTAGAAAAGTTAATACAATACTCAGAAGAATGAGAATTGTTTGAAGCACTTGTTTGTAGAGTACCCAAAATGGAAAATTTGGAACATGATGCATTAAATATGTGTAGAAGTTAAAGGAAATTTTTACTTAGGAACAGGAACACGCCTATTTTCATTCTCTATCTTCTTTTTTCCACTCTTATTTGTAATTATAAAAAAAACACCTTATTTCTATTTTGTTTCCTATTTTTAAAAATTTATATATTCTTTTAATTTATTTTTAAAAAATATTTTTTCGTAATTAATTAAGTTAATAGTATAATTTGTAATTGCATATTTAAAACTTAAACTCAAGAGTTTTGATATGTTGAAGAATTTTAGGTTAGTTAATTTGCACCCTTAATAATATTTATTATTTATAAAAAAAATCATATTTAGAACTTTACAATTTTTAATTGACTAGTGTTTAAACTCGAGCTAACGTATACATGAAATAGGAAAGAAAAAAAAAACATTTTTACTTTTTATGCGCAAAGTTTCAAAAGGTTCATTTGACAATTGTGAATATTTTTTTTTTACTTTTTTTTTATAAAAAAAAAAGTCATTTGACATTGTGATTAAAACTTTTATACTTACATAGTAAATTGTGACAATGAATATCAATTAACAACGCATAAAATTAATTGGTATGTAAAACACATTGCATATGCCTTTTGCATTCTTTTTAATAATAATTTCATATGCACAGAGACCACTTTTTTTAATTGAATTTTTAATATTATATTATATTATCTTTTACTTTACATTTTTTAAAAACTAAACTGAATTTTAAGAGAGAGAGAAAAACAATGCAACATCAAGAATTGAATAATATTTGTTCACAATTTTCACAATATCAAGAATTAATGGTCACAAAACCACCATCACGATTTAAAACTTCACACGAGATACACAAGAGAAAAGATGTTCCACTGACTGAATCATATCATGGAATATCTCTTGTTCTAAGTTTTCAACTCGCTCCACGTCCCTTTCACCCCATTATTAATAATTGTTTCAAGATCTCTATCTCTCTCTTATGCCCTACTTCCCTCACTTGGTGAATGAATCTCTTAAAAGTTAAAATAAAAAATGTTAACAAAATTCAGTTAATTTGATTCACCTTAAGTGATTCAATAAATAAAAACAAAATAAACAAAGAAAAGTGAATAAAATATGCATAGATGCAGATAAGTGTGTGTGTATACACACACTTTGTTTCATATATGCATAAACCATTATGGAAGAAAGGTTGTTTTTCACTTTATAAATACCCATTTTTGGCTACTTTGGTTTCATTTTCTGATATCTCCTGCCTGATCTGCTAAGTGGACAAAAGTGAGAAAAATATATACACTATTCTTCTAAGGGCTGGAACCAGCTCTCCTGTCCTGAACATAACTTCTCCACTTTGTTTCCTCACCAGGTTAGTTGAGCAAAATACTGAAACATCATCTAAAATCCCTTCTCAATGGTTCACCTCTTTTTGGGGCAAATCAAACATTTTTTTCGCTTGAAACCAAGATTTTGCAATACAACTAGATTGCAAACTAGCTATTACAAGCAAATGAAACTTTTTGGAGCTAAATATATATAAATAGCTAATGATTTTAATGTTGGATTAAGTTCTTGAGGGGTGAAGTGAAGAGATTGTTCCAAGCTTTTCTTTTCTTCTACTACTTTTCTTTTCAGATTCTTCTTAACCTGACAAAATTAGCTGAAAGATCAAAATTTACTTGTGTCTTGTCAAGATATACTTTCTCTGTGTGTGTGTGTGTGTGTATGTGTGTGTTTTATATGAGAACAATAAAATGATATGATCTGTTACTTTATTCAGCTTGATTAATCCTTGAGGGGTGAAGAGGTTGTTCCAATCTTCCATTTTCTTCTACTTTTATTTTCAGATTCTTCCTAACCTGACAAAGATAGCTGAAAGATCAAAATTTACTTATGTGTTTTGTGAAGATATACTGTGTGTGGGTGTGTTTATATGAGGACAATAAAATGAAATGTGATATTTTTACTCGATTCAGCTTGCAAAAACATGGCTTTTCCAAACCAATCCATGTCATCAGAGTCTCCCCAGAGAAAGATGGGAAGAGGGAAGATTGAGATCAAGAGGATTGAGAACACCACCAGTCGACAAGTTACCTTCTGCAAGCGCAGAAATGGCTTGCTCAAGAAGGCATATGAGTTATCTGTGCTTTGTGATGCAGAGGTGGCTCTAATTGTCTTTTCAAACCGTGGCCGCCTCTATGAATATGCTAATGACAGGTACCTGCTTGCTTTTCTTCAATCTCTTCATAAATATTTTTCAAGCTTAATTTCTGTGTTCTTCCTAATTTTCCTTTCATTCTTTTCCTCATTTTGTTTTTCAGTTTTTTCCATGTTAGAAATATTGTTTATGCTGCTTCTGATGGAGTTAAGCCCAAATAACCTAATCACTTTTATGACGCAGTTAGAATATAAATGGAGTTAATTTTTCCTCTTTTTATTTGTCTGTTTTCTGTAATCACGGTTCACTTGTCTTTGTTTCTTCTATTTTGCCTTTTTTTTTTTCTTTCTTCTATGAGCTTTTAAGCTCATTCTTGTTCTCTTTTTCCTGTTCATGACAATTATTTTCTTAGTTCTTGATTTGGTGGGCACATAGATCTGGTGTACCAGATAGATATAGAAGCACTATGGTTGTTAACTTAGTAACACGAGGAAAGGATTTAGGGAAATTATGAAGGCCTGTGAGTTCAGCCAATCCCTAAAACTCTCTCATAAACTTTCTGTTTCCTTTTTCCTCTTTCCCCTTCTATCACTCCCGTCCTTCTCTCTCTCTTTCTTTACTCATCTAAAACTAAAAGCTAAAGCTGTCATCTTTCCATTAGCCCAATTTCCTTAGTAACAAACCAGTTGATGATTAGACAAAAAAGAGAAAATCATAGTACAGTTTCAACAAATTGTCAATGACTCCATGAGTTAAACTGGAATAAATAAACGGGTAAATTTTTTTTTCTTAAAAAATGGTTTTTTTAACCCATTGCAACAAAATCGCATACTGCGTTAAAAATAACCCTAGAAATTAGGGTTTTATTAGGGACTAATACATGAGTTGAGCATAACTAATTAACAAAGGGGGAAGAAAAAAGAAAGAAAGAAACGGTTTTCTCCTCTCAGCATGACCAGAAAATAGTCAAAGTTTATCGCAACATTTTATTGCTCGTTGATTTTCCCCATTTTAGGAAATGAAGTTTGGTAACTATGGTTAGGGCTTTAAGGAAAATAAAGGGTGGCTCTAGACTAAGATTTTTATTTTATTTTTGTTTTGGTTGGAAGAATCTTTGAACACGTCACACGTGATTTTTCAGTTCTTGACTTTTGAAAAAAGAGTTTAACTAAGTCATACTTGGAAGATGGAATTGGTATCTCTTCAACTCTTGCATCTGAACCCTAAAAGTTGAGTCTTCTACTACACCCCCTCCAATGGGAAACACTCTTCAGCATAGAGTAAAAAAATTCTTTTACATAGCTTGGTAAACAGCAAAAGACAATGAGAGTGATGAAACAATGAGGGTCCAAAACGCTGCATCATCATAATTTCACTTGTAGCTGTTGGAGCCTCTGCATTTGCTCAAGATCTTGAACTTTACATATTTGTGAAAGTTGTAGACTGAGAAAGAAAAAGAAGGGTTTTTTAAGCTGAATGAATAAGAGAGAGAGAGAGAGAGAGAGAGAGAGAGAGAGAGTGAGTGAGTGATGTAAATGGGGGTCAGATACAACGTACGATAATTTGAGAGAGCCAATGAGAGAGTTCTGAGCATTTTGGCTTCTTCCATGCAATGGAAAAGTGTACAACTGCTGCTCGTGCTTGCTGATAATATTGCAGTAGCCGAAATGAACGGCTGTGATGTACACACACTTTCACACAGAAAAGACCAAAAAATTTAATAAATTAAAAATCATAGTATATGGTATCATATTGACTAAATGTAACTTAAAAATCTTGCACCAAATTTAGAATCGAGGTGGGCAATGAGGTGTAGTTGAGAGCATTATCCACTGTGAGATGCGTTTCCTTTAAGTGGCAGAGAAAAATATAGGTCTAGAAATGGTTGAACCAATCATATTGTGGGAACCTGTGCCACCATGGCAGCAGCAGCCAATCAGTGGCTCGAGGATATTAAGGTATCAATTCATTGCAATAGTGGAAAAGGTTTTTTTTTCATCCCTAATTTTCTTTTTTAAGATTTTATTTTTATCACATCCAATCAGACTTTGACTCCAGTCGAGGTTAATTTCTTTCAGATATATTTAGATCATGTGATGTTTATTACTTTTGTGAAAAGTTGCGTTTGAGGTTCGGTTAACTGAACCAGTTGGATGATTTGACCTCAAATTAATCGAGCACAGTTGTTCTTTTTTTTTTATTTACGCACAAAGTAAGACACCAAGTTAAATTGAAAGGGTCGGATGAAGATGTACGTTCCAGAGACAGACTGTAATGGGAGAGAAAAAGGGAAGAAAGAAAATATAGAGAAAAAAAATGATTAGTAAAAAATAAAAGGAAAAGTTATTTTCTTAGATATAATAATTAAATTTTTTTCCTATTTTTTTTTAATTTAAATTTTAAAATTTTTCTTACTTTCTTATTTTTTTTCCATCTAATCAAACATTGGTTAGAAATAGTGTTTCTTATTTTTCTTCCATCCAATCAAACATTAGTTAGAATTAGTGGTAAAATGATAATACTGATTTTAAATTAGTTGTTTGCATTTATAGAATTTAAAGTTATTAACCAGTTGTGAAATTTCAGAATTTACTAACTAGATTTTTATTACTAATTATTTACACTTTATTATTCTATGAAATGTAGAAGATGTAAAATCCAGTAAAGCTGACAGTTTCACGAAGAGAAAAAATAAATAAAGGAATATAAATTCAAGAAATGTGATACACATACAATACTAATTCATACAACAATTCAATGGTAAAGTTTAGCTTGTGTTATAAATTTTCATTAATAATATTATCCTAGTAATTTATGCAGTCAAACCAAGAGACAAATGTAGTTAATGTGACAATTTGCCTGATCTTTCTCTTCAACCATGCAAGGAAAATTTTCAGATTTCCAAATTACTTACCCTCAACAGGGTTAAGGATACAAGATAGAAAATCCGGGGCTAGCCATATCGAAAGCCCGTGCACTGTTTGGTTGAGCTAGGATTCACAAAAACCCTTTTATGATCAAGTTGCACGGTAAGGGGTTAATAATCACAAGGAACCTAAAGCATAAAGCATTTAACATAACTATCCTAGTTAGGATGATTACAAATTTTGTAAGACTAAGGCTATTAAGGTTAATTATTTGTTATCATTCTGAACTTTTTTGTTTCTTCCCCTATCAATAATATTTTCCAAAAACTTTTGTTACTGGAGAAGGAGATTGAGCGCTAGCTATACCGGAAAAATTTGGTCGTCAATCAAGTTCTTTGACTTTTGGGTTATTTATGCTCTTGTAACAGGACAACTTGTGTGAAAGCTTATAAGGTTTTTTTTTTTTTCCATAACAAGGATCTTACTCTTGCAGATTATTAGATTAAAAAAAAGTAATTTTTTGTGCTTATATAATCTTTCACATTGTTCAGAAAAAGTCCTTTATCACTTAGATACCATTACCATATCACGTAGCACAATGAATATATAAATTGTAAATGATCCTATTGTTTGTCGTTATAGCGTCAAAGCTTCAATTGAGAGGTACAAGAAAGCAACTTCAGATTCATCTAGTGGTGGACGATCTGCTTCTGAGGCTAATGCTCAGGTATTCATTAGCATGTCCTTCTCTACGTTTTTTCAAGAGAAACTTCATTTGAAACTAATTAAACAATGATAGATATATTAAATTAATATCTTGCAGAAAAGGAACTTGAATGTAATTGCAATGAATAAACTAACTTTTTTAACCATGATTTCAAATCTCAGTTTTATCAGCAAGAAGCAGCCAAACTGCGTGCGCAGATCAGCAATCTGCAGAATCACAATAGGCAAGTGGCATTAGTCATTCACTACAATAAAAAATAATAATTGAAAAATATTAAAAAAAACATACAAAGAGGATGTCAAGTATTACTCCAATATTTGGTAAACATGTTTTGAATTGCAGGCAAATGATGGGTGAGGGTTTGAGCTCCATTAATGGCAAGGATCTCAAAAACCTAGAGACTAAATTAGAAAAAGGAATCAGCAGAATTCGTTCCAAGAAGGTATCTCTAGTAACAAGAAGTTTCTTTCTATGATTTTGAAAGAATAAAATATGCAGATTTACTATATATATGTTGATCTAATTTTGTCCTTTCTTCCTTTGTTTTCATGTGCTACTTCCCAAAACACCTACAATAGAATGAGATGCTATTTGCAGAAATTGAGCACATGAAGAAGAGGGTAAATAATGTTTTCCTTGTATTCATGTTTTAATTTTAAGTTCATTTTTTTGCATTTCTTATCCCATTAAATTTAATCAAGTTTCTTAGGTTTATCCCAATGGCCTCTAGTTAGGATTTCACAAATATCTGTATTAGGGCTCTACAATGTTCTTCATTCTGTTTGTTTGTCAGTTTCCTCTTGGTCAAATTTGGAGGTTAATTTCCAAAGATGGTAGTGAGGATAGATCATTGCTGCATGAGTACTATTCATGATAGCTTGAGTAGCTCCTATAGCCTAATTAAAGAGGAACCATCTTGAAAAGATGCTACTCAATAGTCAATAAGGACTAATACCCCCAGCGGAAGGAAACTAATTAGAAGATAAGATCTAGAAAGAAAAAAATGAAAATTTGTAAGGATTGAATCTTGTGTATATATGTGAATTGTAGCTGCAAATGTTATCACGAATAAATAAAACTGAATTAGATCATATAATTATTAATTTGTGAGTGTGGAATTTTTTTTTTTTTACACTTTATAATATTATAGATATATTTAGTTCAATATATTATATACTATTTCTATGCAAAGACTTTCCAATATTTTTAAGTAGTTTTTCAAGAAATAAAATTACTATAAATTTTATTAAACCCTCTAAATGAAAAACAATTTCACAATAAAAATATCAAATTTAAAACAAATATGTGAGACACTGATAACTAACCATATCAAAATATTGTAGACGGTGTAAAGTTGGACAAATTGTATATATATTTCCCTAACCTGATGAAACTTTGGCTTAGACTATATCTTCATCCTTATCCCAAAATAAAGCTGCCTATAGTTTTTTTTTTTTTTTTTTTTTTTGTGTGTGTGTGAGGGGATATACAAATTTTTTGCTACAATGGCTTTCAAAGTATACATAGTAACTAATATGTACATTGCACAGGAGATATACTTGCACAATGACAACCAGCTTCTTAGAGCAAAGGTTTGTCATTCTATATCATCATCTTCACTCTTTTATTTTTTTTTTTTATGTGTGACGTTTGTATTGTAGTTTCATTATATCATTTTTTTTTTTTTGTGTTTTTTTGAGTGTGTAGATAGGAGAAGGTGAGAGGAGTCACCATAATGTTAACGGGTTGTCTGGAAGCACAAGCTATGAATCGATGCAATCTCAGTTTGACTCTCGCGGCTTCTTCCAAGTGACTGGATTGCAACCTAATAATAATAATCAGTATGCCGGGCAAGACATGTCCCTTCAATTTGTGTAAGCTTCTCCCTTGTTTGCTAGGCTTCACATGCATTCTATAACTTGATATGTATTTGTTTTTAATTCCTTAATGTTTAAATAACTAGTTACTACATATTAACAAATCTCATACAGTCAATGGTTTTATGGATAGATATTAACTTGCCCCTATATATAATATGGTGAAAAGGGGAAAAAATATTTCACACACATGCATAAGGACAATCAAGGGGTCTAGATGAGTATTTGAGTAATTTGCCTAAATTATTGGAAACTATCAAGTATTTGAGTTTAAACTTTGGGATTAAAGTTTCTCATGTTATATGAGATAAGTTTTTCTCCTATACACCAAAACTACCTAATTTTAGGTTAAATTTTTGTTATTTTGTTGTTAAGGATAAGTTAGTTTCTGATTTTATATTCAAATTTTATTAATAACATCTCATCAAATCAAGGAACAATATCTTTTATTCAGCAACAAGAGGGGAGACTTGCTTGAGAGAAATATCTATTTTGATTGTGTTTTTTTATTAAAAAGAAGAAAAAAATTTAACTCAAAACTAAATAGTTTTGATGTATAGGAGAAAAGTTTATCTCATGTAACATGAAAAATTTTAATCCCATATATATATAAACAAGCATAAAAAAGAATCATTCTAACAAATTAATGAGTAAAGATGATTCGTGAAAGAAATTAGGATTAATATAAATGAAAGAAGAAAAACATATATGTGGCAAATGAATTTCTTTAGTTGGCTTTAAATAATTGTTTTCTCAACATAAATTGAATTTTAGTTGCAATAATAGCTTGAGTTGGCACATATATACACGTCCCATGACTTGATTTCCTAAAACAAAGAGATGAGATAATGGGGAGTGAATGAGTAAACAAGTCCTAATATAAAATACAAAATATATACAGAATGGAACTAATTTGCATTGCAAAAGTAATGTTTTAATATTCAAGTTATTTGTTAGTTGACAGGCATATTTGTGTGTACCATGGACACTTGACTCATTGTATATTTGAAATTAATGAGCAAACATAAATCTAAATTGTTGTTCTTTTATCTTGTACTCTTGTGCAGTTGAAGAGTTTAAGCTTGAGAAGGAGAAAGATTTAGATTTCCTATTGTTTGTATTTGACATCTAGTATGATATATAGGAATATGCTAAAGCCTAGGAAATATGCAGAACTCAATGGAAGGAATTCATTTAAGCATTCCCCTCAGTACTATGTTGTGGACTATTTAGTATGTATACAGATACTCTGAGTACAGAGATTACACCATGGCATATTTTGTCAACTTTTGTTTACTTTCCATATTACTCCTGTAAGATAGGCTTCTATATATGTCTATTTCATATTTCAGTTACTATGAATTCAAGGTCTTACGTACTCATACATGCAACTGTTCTTGAGTATGATTATTTATTTATTTTTTTGAGGGGGAGTCATTGTTATTGGTACAAAGTATCCACCATGTTCTTGAGTATGATTAATTTAAATATCTACACTCACTGCCCTGGGATACTTTCCAGGATTGTTAAGGAAATGCAAGTGCATCTTCATCTTACTGTAAATTGCAATCTTCGTTGCTTCAACATCTAGATACTCAGCTCTATGTGCAAGCTTGAAAGGAGTGTTGTGATCTACAACCATAATAGTTTTTCCTGTTAGTGACAATTGTTCCAAGGGCAAAAGCATTAACAAAGTAAGAAAATAAAACTGGAAAAAAAGCACTTCAGTATCTATAATATCAGTATAATATGTATTATAGTATTATGTGTATCTGAATGTTAATTAATCAAGTTTGTTAGATCGAAAGTTGAGAGAAACAATTAAAGAATTTATACCTATTGTTATATTGGGGATGAGAGAGATCAGGATCTTTGAACTTTTTAAAATATATAAAAACAATGACACGAATTGATCAAAAGGGTGGTACTGATGCAAGATGAGAAAGGTGAATGTTACCTAGACAAGATAAAAGCTCAAAATAGACAAACAGGGTAAGAACGATTAAATTCGGTGAGAAGTGTCGCATGAAAATAAGCTAATTGAGAAAGGTTACTGTGACTGTGAGTGTGACCATCCTACTCAGCTTCACTGCCTGACAAGTCACTTTCTTGACACAGTAGTAACCACTTCTCTAACAACTTGTTTGATCATTAGAGCTGCACAGAAGTGTTCTAAGCTTCATGTGGTTATATTCAAAGCTTATAAATAGGATTACAATTAACTAAAACACAGTTGGCCAAGTTGAGACAGTTATAAACTGTTTTATGCTACTCTGCTCAAACAAATTGAGTATCTTGAAACTTTTTTCTTGTGTATAGTTTATCCATCCCTACTCTGCAATAATTTTTTAACCCTTTCCTAAAGTGTTTTCTAGTTTAGATATGATATACATACAATAACTTATATAATAATTTATATAACATTATTTTCGGTGTCTATCTCTCCCCACTATCCTATCATTTATGATATTTCAAATTTAATTTTTTTTGTTTTGGTTGTATATTTTGTTGTAGAAGAGGACGAATCTTAACACAGCGATAAAGTTGTATTTTGGTGACTTGGTCATGAGTTCGAATTTGTAAACAATCCTTTTGCATATATAAAGATAAAATTATTTATAATATCTCTCCTATTTATCTGCGCATAGCGTGGAGTCTCCGAACAATTAGATATATAAAATTTTTTTATATATTTTATTGTGAAAGTACCATTTCTCATTGTTTTAATTGAGTCTGTTGTGTTGAATTCTATCTTCTTTTTTTTCACTCTTCCATTATTTATACCTTTGACATTATGACAGCTACGGCAATTGAATGTTTTATTAAAACTTGTTTTCAAATTCAGCTTGTTGGTTAACCAAATCATTACTTAAGTTAAATTTTTGAGAAGGATACTATTTTACATTTGTTTATTTCAGGTATATAATTAGGTTTCAAGTATTGGGTGTAGCGAATACACCTCGTACGTTCTTATAGGTCTACAACCTTTATTTATATATTATTAATCTTGGTGATAATTGGTTATAACCATAAATTCAAAAAACTAACAACTAATATTTACAGGTAATAAAAAAAACATAAATCCAAAAGAAATGAAAGAATTAATGCCTAAGGATGAATACCACTATATATACAATAACAACAAAAGTTATGAAAGATATTAGATAGTTTTCACTTTACTTGAGAGTAAGTGGCCCTTGGCAACTCTGATTTCTGTAGATTCTTTTCTTCTTCTTTTTTTAACTTCAATATCTGTTGATTAGTTAGAAAAGATCTAGAACAAATTAAGTACTATTCAAACTATCATAAAGACGTTATTGATCTGCAGGAACAAAAGTTCATCACCGATACATATGACATGTAATAGTTATAACACCACAATATTGCAAATGAAATTCCAATAATTGATTGCAATCTCCTGGCCTTCGGCTACAATACGATTATTATAAGTTCTGGCAAAAGTTAGATACATGAGTAGTAAATAAATAAATACGGGTGTAAGAGTTTCCATCTTCATTATAACTTAACAAGATGACTGATATCCATTGGGAGCGCATAGCTTGGAATGCGAGCATTATATGCACTTCTTGCACTGAATTGGTTGAGCATCTCACTAGGATGAAATGCATCAAAAAATGGGTGTAGGTTTCTGTTAAAGCATGGCTGCTCATTAGGGATACACTATCCATTCGCCCCCACTTTGCAGCACATAGCAAGTTCTGAAATTCTGCATGCATGGGGCCACCAACCAAAGTTAATATTAATTAAGGAACAATATCTCTATTTACCTTTCAATTTTTAAAATGATATGATCATATAATTGCATTAACATAATAGTACAAATTGAAGACATGCATGTGTATCCTTTTGGTCATAGTTTCAATTATACAAATTCAACTTAGACAATCTTTTGTGGAAAGTACAAAGATACATTACATATGCATGTTACAAGCTTTCTACGAGGAAATGACAAATACGTTAAAACCATTTTAGATGAATAGGTGTTTGGATATACAGGCACAATAAATTATACAAAATCCGTACTGGCTGGTATCTCATAATACATACATCAATTGAATCTTTAGTACTACACTACTACTATAATTTTTTCTATAAAAAGCGAAGAAAAAAAAGTTACCTGGTAACTTTGGGGGTACTTTGAGCTGAGGCCATATCCTGTGAGACCACAGCACTGTTAATGAAGATAAATATGGCATCAGGTAATTCTTTATTGAAAAGATCAACAACTGATTTAAGCTTGTCATTAAAAAAGAGTGCTGCTTCATTGTCCTCGTCAACATATATTGACCCAGCTTTCCCATGAATAGAGACTTGTTGTGGAATGCAGCCTATAAGCCCCACGCCTATCAAAGCAAACTTCCTTGCCCCAAGTGTATGAAAATCCTGCACATACAAACAACAAAAGTAGACAACAAACCATTCGGCTCATTATAAATGTTATACTAAAACTTGTTTCTGATAAAAAGGACCGAATGGAATATTAAATTTTTACGGAACTTTTTTCTAGAATTTGAAGTAAAATAATACCTTTAAATTCCTTGTATATTCTTGAACAAGGGCCACAGTATACTGTTCAGGAGAATACGTTCGACTTGATGGGTAATGCTTCGGCAAGAAGTAGTTGTTTAAGTAATCATTGCTGCCTATATTCGCATAATATAAGCACTTGTTTAGGTGTTGCTGTGCTTCGTCATGGTCTCCAAGTTTCTTAGTGATTTTGGAAACTATGGCTGTGATTTTGCAACTGCGCTCCCAACCAGATATCCTCACCCTGCAATTACAAATTAAGTGAAATTATGTTTTGGCTCCCAATCAGATCCAAGTAAATGAACATGTAACTAGATTTAATGCATGAAACAAATGACACATCACGCCAATCACAAAGGCAAATATCTCAAAACCAAATTATAGGTAAGATGTGTATATATAATTATAGATAGTAAGAGTTTGACATATATACTAAATGTGACCCGGTATCTTTGCGAATCCCGGCCGAACCGGATGCATAATTCACGCCTTTGAGTATGTCTGGGATAAAATCTTCGAATCCCAAAAGCTCAGCTGCAATAAGCCAATAACAATATTTTATATTCAATAAAAATGAATTAAATTTAAATTAACTGAAAATTCACACATCAAAATAACATGAAAACAAATCATATTAATCTGTGGAATTTATTCTTTTCATGTCATCAAAGTTAATGTGACAAAATCATTGTGTGTCTAGCTGATTATATTTGAGTTTGGATTCTTTAACAAGGATTCAATTTGGAGTCTTTTTTATGAAAAAAAAGAAGAGATAAATTTTACTAAAGATAGTTTCAAAAGAGATCAATGATAGGTAAAACAGGTACATATCTCGCATCTATAACCCAGAAAACTTAATGTGACAAAATTATAGATCACATGTCCACTTTCGTAAACCGTGTCTCAAGCTCTTCAAATATCTCCAAACAAAATATTATGTGAATGCCCAATTGCAACAACCATGTGAAAGAAATATATGTGGAGAATTGAATTATTACTGATTATATCAACTGAAGTACGGCCGTTGGTACGTAAATCTTCCAGTGGGGCCATGTGGAAAATCAATCCCATAAGGCAAGTGATTAACTTTGGCATCTGTAGGTAGATTATTGTTGTTTCCACAATCAGAGAAAGAGTCTCCAAAAATAAAAAGGCAAGGTACTTGGGAATGCCCAACAATCCAATAATGTTGCACTGAAGAAAAAAATCACCACTAACCATAACTTGGTTTCACAATCCATATCAAAGAAAAAATATGATCAGAGGCAGAAGTTCGGATCCAAAATATTAGAGGTCCAAACACAAGGGTGACTAAATATATATCTTTGTATTTCTTTCTTCCCCCTCCTCTTTCCTCTGTTACATTTTTTCTCCTCCCCTTTAATTTATCCCTTGAACTAAATACATATACATATTTGCCATTAAATTCTGCTGTTAAATGACGCGCATAATATTTATCTAAAATTCTATAATACATATTTATTATTATCAAAACATCTACCTATCATCTTTTAAATAAAAAATAATATAGGGTTAAAGATTTTAATCTAAATTCTATGTTTTGTTCGAAAAAAGTCAAACTAAATTAAGCAGTTATAATTAAACATAGAATAATATTCCCCACAATCATAGTTTTTCTTACAAATTTTTCAGACTACTCAAGGTAAAGTTTGAATTTAATAGATACAAAAATTGAATTTAATTAATTGCATGCATGAGTTGTTTAATTAATTTTTTTATATAAAAAAAAACGCAACCCAATAACACCCCAAAGAAGCAAGAGTAGTTGTTTAATTAATTTAGATACAACCACACTTAGCAGTTTGTGATACAAAATTGCATACATATACGGGCAGCAGCCCAATTGTGACTGTGGAAGGCCGTAATGCTCAAAGCCACATAACATGCCACCTTAATTCTCAGTCAAAACTCGGCTGTTTCTTACACTAGAAATAGAAATATCATATTTTTTCTTTAGTACAAGAAACATATTATAATGATATAATAAGTGTTATCAATTTTTTAAATTAAAAAATGTAAATATATTTTGCATAAAAATTAGTTAGGATACGAATAAAAAAAGACTAGTCACAATTATTAATAAATAGTGATCCAAGACAACCTAATAAAATTTCATTATCAGTATATATAGTTATACACTAGTAATAACTATATATGTTACTGGACCATTAATGGAGGTTTTAGACACGGACATTGAGTCATCTGTAAATAGTCGATTTCTAGGGGGTTTTTTCGATTATTTTCTGTAATACAGTTGTCAAGTTAGTTACAACTTACAAGTAGCTTTTTCATATACTGCAATAGTGTAATATATAAATATTGTAACTCTTCACAGTATTCTAATCTAACACTTGGCATTGGAATATGATTTGGGAGCTTCCGTGGTAAATGGTCAGCCATAACAGTCGTTATTGTGTTCAAGGAAATTCGGCATCAATGAGGCTAGGACTTTGAACTTCTAAGGAAACACTAAATCAGACTTCAAAACGCCCAACAAATTCCAAGGATATCTCTTAAACACCTCTTGACAATTCAAGACTCGGATGCGAAAGTTTTTTTTTTCCTTCAATTTTTTTATCATATTATAGATATAAAATATTCATCTATTTTATTAATAGTTATTTTTTATTGAAAAACTTAAATCTGAAATATCTTACTTAACGAATTCAAATTTAGTTTCATGTAATGATGCTAACTACACCTTTTTCTTTTAAGACAATCTTTAATTATTAGTCTTATTCATTATTTTAGGGGTAAAAATCGGATGGGTGAAATTACAATTTACAATGTCAAACGTTATTCTATTTTATAGATTTACAACTCAAGGTTAGCCACCAATTCCTCATTTAACTCTATAATTTCGACGGAAATATCATCAGAAAATTCTATCAAAAAATTTTCATGGAAGAATCGTGGAAGATTTTCAACGGATATACAAATCATTATTGACGAATGATAAAATTTCGTTGGTTAAAATTTTCTATAACCATTTTGTCAATGGATTTTTGTCCGTTAGAATACCGTCAAAATTTCAATTTATCAACAGATTTTTTAAGTTAGTGACGGAATTGGTCCGTCGAAAAATCGCTTTTTTTGTAATGAATAGCTTTAACATGTCGTAAAAATATAAATATAAAAAAAATCAAAAGAGAATACACACGTCACAAAACAACAACCCAACCTGTTTGCAAGATATGTCGTCTTGCAATTTCATTTCAAAACATTTGTTTTGGTTTCAACTTGCATGAATTAATACACCAAAATAAATATATAAAAAAAAAACTTGCATGAATAAAATCAGTCAATATCTATAGTTTTCGAAAACGATGGAAGAGGATTAAAGGAGATAAAATGTTGACTTAACTTTTGTAACATAAAATTCTTGTGGTCATGCCCCTGCATTCAAAAACTTATCACGTAGGGTGCAGGTCTCTCAGACTTTCGTGTTTGGGGCCCCATTTTGTGCACATATTGTGCTCATATGTAGGAGTAGGACCACAGCTTCTTTCAATAAAATTCTTGGGCTTATTAAACAAAAAACTATCCACGACCGCTAGCAATCACTCCTCCATGTAGTACTTCAAACTTGATCAGTGGCAGATCAAATGCTCAAATACTTACAAATATGGTGGAGTTAATTTTTTTATGTTGGCACAAATGATCACGTACATGCACATGCACATGCACATGCACCATGTTGTTGCTTCACTCCCTCGCTGGGATTAATATTTTCTCAAATCCACCAAATCAACGTGGTTAATCGTGGTATATACTATAGATTAGTCCCACTACAAATCAGATGAATGCTGCTGCCACGAAACAAAACATTGCAATATGGCTCTTTTATTTTAGGGCTCACTATAAATAACGGAATGACAATTGTTGGTTGAAAAACTTCTAATACAAATTACGCTTTACTCTTCAAAGTGCACTAAATCACTAATCCAAATTCAAACTCTGATTGCATATTTGCATATATAATTTCTCCATATCCACCAAAAAAATATATATGTAATTTTTCCAGTTAAATAATGAAATAATTCAATTAAAAATTTAATTCTCTTAAATTAATTATAAATTTTCTTTATAATTTTAATTTCCTTATTTATACACACTTATCAATTATCATAATTTACATCTTTTTTTAAAATATTCTTCTTTTTCTTGATGCCATGAATTCCATTTTTTAATTAAAGTGAACCTAAATTTCTATTCAGTTAATTTATATTTTTAAATTTTACATTCATTTAACTATAGAGCCGTAAAATATATATAACCCATGCCAAATTGACTTCAAATTTGATTTTATCACCAGATGTGTATTTTGTCATCAATTATTTTGTATTTATTTATTTTTCCAGAAATGTTAAAGCAAACAGTTAGTTGCTAACGTTCTCTTAATCATTTTGGAAGAAACATTCACAAGGAGAATCGATCAGCCAACAGCATACTACTATTATTCACTATAATTAAATAAGCAATCTTCCAAAACTTTACCACAAATTACACCTGTAGTTGTCAAACCATGAACATTTATCATAAATGAATATGTAAGAAAAAGAGAGAAAACTTAATTAAGACTCTTATGCCTTAAAAGATGTAACACATTCCAAGAACATTAAATGTGGTTGTGGCATACTAGCTTAATAGCCATTACCCTCTAGACCATGTTCATTGTTCAGAGATCAGATCTGAGCTAAGCGTTGGATATCAACAGGGTAAGCATCTGATGCAGATTGAGCACTGTAAGCTCTCTGAGCCACAACAACATTGCCAGCTTCAGTAGGATGAAAAGCATCCCAAAACAAGTACTCTCTCCTGTTTTGGCATGGTGTTTGCATTGGAAGACATGTAATTTGACCGTTGTTCCTTCCTACCCCACAGCACCCAGCATTTGTAACACTGAAACCTGAACATTGATTCATGTCAACAGAATTTTTTGAGTTAATATTATTTGATGCCAAAAAAAGTGATAAAAATCATGACTACGAGTATAAAATAAAATGCTTTGGTTAGAAAATAGTTACCATAGGCTGAAGGGTTGCTTATAATATCTTGAAAGATGCCATAAGAGTTAATGTAGATGACTCTTGCATCAGGCAGCTGGTTATTGAATTGGTCAGTGAGACCTTTCAGTTTGTTGTTGAATATTTGATTTGCAGAGTTAATATTTTCCACACATGTTTTACCATCTGGGCTGTTTTGGGCCAATTCATTTGGGCTGCAACCTATTTGGCCTATTCCAAACAGCACCATTTTCCTTGCTCCATAATTATACAAAGTCTGAATGACAAACACAAACAGTCAATATTTCAATTTGTAGAGCTACTAGCTTTTCAATTTTCAATTTCATTTCTGACTTTATAATTGAAAAATTAAATGGCTATTTTGAACAATCCATGTTAGTATATTATAATAGAAAAATTCAAGATGGTGAATATGAAGTGGTGAAAGACAGAGATAGCTCGAGACTAACTTTTAGTTGTTCGGTATATGCTTGAATAAGGACATCAGCATACTCATCTGTTGAGTATTGCCTGCTGCTGGAATAGAATTGAGGCATGAAGTAGTTGTTGAGGTAATCATTGCTACCCAACCCAATTGAGTATATGCACTTGCTCAAGTAATTTGCAGCTGAGTCCTCATTTCCCAGTAAATTTACGACTTCAGACACTGTGTTTTGGTAATTTTGCACTTGTCCCCTAAAACTAATGCGCCCTCCCTACAAATTAAACATATATATGAACAACTTTAGAACATAAATAGTACCAAATAGTTAACAAATGGAGATTAAAAACAGTGGTGTTGCATGAAGCAAAATGAAACTATAAAGGGGTACCAGTTGCTGCCCAGTTTCCTCTCTAATTCCAGCAGCAGCAGAAGCATAATTGACTCCTTTGAGGATAGCATCGCCACTAGCATCAGCATATGGAGGTATGTAATCATCAAATCCCAAAAGTTCAGCTGTTAAATTTCATCAGAAATAAAAGTTAAAACAAGAGGGAAACCTTTCTATATAATTACAATTACAAGAATCAATTTTTATGGGCTAGATCTACTTTTCTCCTGTTTTTTTTTTTTTTTTACCAAATCAGTACTTCTGGTAAGTTAACGTTCCGGCAGTAAATTTTTCCTGTTTCTTTCTTTATCTGTCATTCTACAATTCTACCTCTTTGTCAATGAAATGAACTACACAACACTATGGTCTTAAATTGCACATTGAATGCGGGCAAACAGATCCATGCGAAAGGAATTTAAGGGTCAGTCACAAACCTTTATTAGGGGTAACTAACTCAGATTTGTGACAACTCTAGTGTCAAAAGTTTTATTTTCTTCACTGACATCTGCATGTTACTCATTTTTTTAAACTTTAATTTCACCGGTAAAAATAATAATGCATCTTAATTACACACTTTCTTTCTAGGTGGTGGATATTCATTGTCTGATTTTAGCATAATACAGCTTTTCATCCAATAGAACAAACATTATGCATGCATATATTAACATGCTTTTAATTAGTTGCACTTAATGGATAGGTTCAAAAATAGGGAAGAAGAACAACAGATCTTAATTAGGACCATTTTGATGAAATTGACTCATTACAATTATGACTTTAACAATGATGATTATAAAAGGTGCATGCATGTTGCATGTGAATCCAGTCCATGCAATAATGCAAACAAGTATAAATTTCAACTAAAATGCTACCATGCAATGTTTATAAGTCAATTAAGAAAATGCAAGCTCACCAATTGCATCAACAGTGGTTTTCCCATTGGAAAACCTTCCAGAAGGTCCACCAGGGAAGTCAATCCCATAAGGCAAGTAATCAGCCCTAGCCAAAGATCGGAGCTGGTTGTTGTTCCCATTATCAACCAAAGAATCACCAAAAATGAAGTAGCATGGAACTTGTGGCGCACCTTGAACACCACTCCACAAGCCAAGAGAAACAACAACTATGAGTGCCAACATGCTTGTGGTGAGATCCAAAGGTGCCATTGGAGCAAGAAACGGTGTGGCTTGTTAGGGAGGGAGTGAATAATCTAGGTAGCTAAGGAAGATAGGGGCATGTGTGTGTGATTGAATGTGGAGGGTGTGACATGAGTACAACTTATATATAGTAGAGAGATAAGGCTTTATAGTACTCTATAGTGTAGCTTTTACGGTTGGGAGTGTTGGTTAGGTGCATTAAATGGACGCGTGTGAGATTGAATGAAATGGCTCCATTACCAATGCCACTTTACCATCCCTACCTCATTGATGAAATCTGATCACTGATGTGATCCAACTTTAATGTTGAGTTGTATCTTGCAGGGACGGAAATTTGAACATTACAAGCATGGTACGACACTTTTATGTTTTTGTTTTGAGTTTAGATTAGGAATATGTTAAATTTTCATGTTTAATTACTACAAAAATTTTAAAAATTATTTTCAGGAATTTAACAATTCTGGGAAATTTTTTCTATTAATTAAGTTTCTTACTGAAATTTTTCAATGAGAAAGAGGGTGGAAATTCAAGACTTCTGTAAAACAGAGAAAGTTTTTTTTTTCTTCGTAAATATGTCTTTCATTTCTGAAAATATTTTAGTCATAGTACTAAATATACTTATAAGTCGTTATATCATTTTCTTAGAAAACATGATTTTTTAGAAATACTATAATTTTCAAGAAATGTGATTTTCAGGGATGAAAAAAATTATGTACATCAAACACCACAAACTAATATGCAGCTAAAAACCCTATATGTTTGACACACGGGAAACAATATAGGAATTGAATAGAGAAAAAATGGTTTATTTTTTAATTAGTAATTAAAGTATATAAAAAGTATTATGATAATTTTAAATATTCTTAAATAAATTAATATTATAAAAATATTTTAATAAATAATTATTTGTAATTAAAATATTAAAGTTTATTTACATATTTAAATTTATTAATATCATTACAATTAAAAGGTATTACATTAAAAAATTAGTATATATTTTTTTAGCATAAACCACGAATACATATGCCAGTTTAGTTAAGGAACACGATAGCAGCAAGTGAATTATAAGCTAGCTGGACCAAATAATAAACTAATAAAGTGAGATGTTGGTATTTGATTTTGACAGAATAGATGTATGTGTTAACAATGTCTACTTGGCTGCCTTGCACATCATCGTGGTCATCGCGTATAGTCATGCGAATGGCAAGTTACAAATGAAAATTACTCTCAAGTCTCGGGTTAACGAGAGAGTATTTAAAAGCTAGAAAAATGGTAGAATTATTTTTTTATTATATTATACGTGTAAAATATTTATTAATTTTATCAAAAAAAAATTAGCTTATTATCACTTTCAGTAAAAAAAAAAAAAATCATTCATATTTTTTTCATCTAACACACTTAAATTTAAGAAATTGCTTAAAAAAATTTAGAATAAATTACACTCATACCTAACGTGTTTTGCTCAAATTTCACCTAATATCCCTCTTTTCTTGCACATTATTACTTAAATTGAAATATGTGAGCAGAAAAATTGTCCTTACATTTTAATTGTAAAACTCAAATTATCTCCTCCCAATTAGTTTTAGAATTTAGGATTCATATTTCATTTATCTTCATCATTCACAAGTACTGTTCATCTTCCTCTTGTTGGCGACTTCTTCTTCAGCGTACAGGGGATGCGAGTTCCTCTTTTTTTTTTTTCATGACGTTCACATTCCATTCTTCTTCACTGTTCGCGAGTTCTTGACTGTTCTTCTTCCAGTTCGTGAATTCTTCATTGTTCTTTTTCTTGTTCATGAGTTCTCCACTGTCCTCTTCCAGTTCGCGACGTTCATGAGGGTCTCCGTTTGTCTTCCTCTTTGACGTTCACGAGCACTCTATTTCTCTTCATGTTCCACTATTTCTATTCACGCTAGGGTTATGCATATAAGTGATAACTGAATTTTGTATATATGTTACTTTTTAAGATTATTTATTTGTTTTTGATTATTTATTATTGCCTATTTTTGGATGGGGTTTCAATGGGAGACCAGTTTGGGACCACTTATGCTTTTTCAAATCATTTGTTTATTATTGTTGATTAAAATAGTGTTGATGTTTGTTTAGGACCATAGGAACACAATGGATGAACGAGGATACTTGGAATACATGACTGTGTGAACAATATTGTTAATGATTTAGACTTGTCACCATGTCACCCTTTTATTTTGTGATTTTGTTCTATTGTTATTGATAAAATTCTTCCTTTTAAGACAGATCATTATGTGCTAAAAATGTTTGTTGAAAATCAAAATTCAATTCATATATATGTTAGTAGAACAAAGGATGAGATGAAGGGTGTTAACACTGCATACCAATAACGTCCAACAACAAAAAGTTGGATTTACATCCAATTATAGAAAAAAATTAAAAAAAAAACTCTTAAAATATTTGCAGGTTTAGAGGAAGAAGATGAAGATATTTTAGATATAAAATTTCATTAAAAGTCATGTGACCAGTATATGTCTAATTTTCTGTTAGATTATTAAACAATGTTTAGGAAGGAGGGGGTCTAGTTATATTGTGAATTAAATAATTAAGTAATTTTTTACAGGTATAAAAAGGGAGGAATATCAAATAAAATTTGAACAAAATACAGAGTGAAATTGTAATTTAGTCAAAATTTTAACTCACTTCTATTCAAAACTATCATACTATTGATTAAGAATGCGTGCACTTTTTAATTCTCTTGAATAGATTGATTATTATTGATATAATTTATTGAAATTTATGAATTTCATTTTCATTTAATAAAATCTAGTTATATTTTTTTTAGTTTATAATAAATTTTGATATATAATAACAAATATTAAAAAATATGTTAAATAGTATAGTGCTACCTCCACTGTAAAGGTGTGGAGTGGAGTGAGACAGGAGAAAGAACATGTAATTGTTTAATGGATTCATCTTCATGTGCACGTTTGCAGTTTCTTTTGATATTTTTATCACGCAAATGAGAATTATCTTGGTTTTGTGGTTGCATCTCTGACTTTTTGTTTTTACTTTTTTTAACTCATGCCAATGTTTTTCAATTTCGGTAATAAAAAATAAATCTTTTTCCTTATTTTAGGAAATAAATATTTCTCTTTCTTAATAACTATTAACTTTGTAAATATTTCCTCCCATTTAAGATAAGTGTCGTTCCAATAAATTCTTTTTAATTATTTATCATTTTACACATAAAAATGTTTATTATTATGTTTCAACTTTGTCATTCTCCCTTGAAAATAATATATACCTAACAAAAGATATAATCTGAGTTTATGCAAAGATATGGATGGGTTGCAAAATGATTAGATCATCTCAAAACCTCACATATAAACTTTTTAACTTATAACCGAAAAAAGAATTATAAATATAAATTGTTAGAATTTTTCTTTTACGTGGACAATATTAATTAATTAGTTTTATATTTTTAAATTAATTGGATTAATGGATATTCTAATTTTATTATTTGGTTAGTCCATTGTGATTATGTTGAGTTGTGCTTATAACATCTTTTGGTATTGGACCTAGCTGAGCAACAGTATAGGCATTAGTGTCTAACTGGACTTCTGTGATGGATGGACCTATCAGACACACTGTTAATTAGGTTTGTGCTAGGTCCCCTCTCTAGCATATATATAGTCCCGTGAGCCATAATGCTCCAATCGCTGAAGGCTGCCAATTTCTGAATAGGCAATAGAGAAGAAGATTCTAACATCTTGTTCCCTCATTTTCTCCCACTTTTCTTCGATTCAGTAATAACTCAACAAGGTATACACAATCGCAACTCTAATTTATTGTTATTTGGTGTTTTATAATCATATGTATGATCTTTCATTTTAGATTTATCATAAATATCCCAAATATCAATCATTAGATGCAAGTACATTCTTCTTTTATGAAATGTTAAGAGCATATGTAGTGGTAGATCTCAAATTGAGATCTTAGACTACTTTTTAATCTTATATTGTCACTTAGGATTGAATATCTCTTAAGATCTTTTCTATTTTTTCCTTAATGATAGATCTCATTTTGAGATAAAAAGAAAAATAATTATTTTTTTTAAATAATATATGAATCTTAAGGATTTTTTTACTTCCAAGATCTAATGAAGATCATATCTTAAACTCAAAATCTTTACTCAATATCTAATATTAAAGATGTCTAAGAATATATATCTACATTGAAAGTAAATGTCAATTAATTGTTGTGAATAAAAGAAAAATCGACCACCTATTATTACCTCAAACACTAGAGATATTGAAGGACGTATTTCACCTCAGCTTTAAATTTGGTCTTTGGAAGCCATGCAATACCGTGTAGCTAACTATTCCCATATACAGAATCATAAATGTTAGTGGGTTGAAGAATTTAATGAGTTTGTCAAAGTCATACTGAGTAACGTGCTTTGTTTTGAGTACTCCACTATTATGCATTTATGGCAAAAAGTCCACAGTCCACTCTCTTCAATTCATGGATGTTTATCCAACATTGCAAGTTGTCGTTGACGTTTGCCTAAGGCTAGAGGTTAGCTTTTTTGGATGGCTCTGGCATTCAAACCAAATCTGCAACCCGTGATCCATAGTAATGATCAATAACCGTTCCTACAATTAGTTTTGAGGTAAAATTTGGTCTGCAAAAAAATTATTTCACAGTTAGGATTTTTTCTAATCTAACTCTTTTCATATTGTTTCTTCTGCTTTTTCATTTTCCATTTCCCCTTCGTTTTGCTAGATCTAAAGGTATGTAATTATAGGGATCGTAAACTTATTTAATTAATGGTCGGTACCAAAAAATTTCAAATTTAAATATGTTTAAAAATATAAGTTAAATTAAATTTTATTAAAATAAATTTGTACTAGTACCAACCAATTAGTTAAGAGTAAATTATAAAGTACGAGTAATATAATTTTATATGAATAGGGATCGTTGACTAATTTAATTAATGATTGGTACCAAAACTTTTCAAAATTTAAATAAATTCGAAATAAATTAAGTTATTTTTTTTACTGCAAATTAAAATTTATTTAAGATAAGTTTGTACCAACAAAGTTTAAGTTAAAAGTAAATTATTAAGTAGTATAATTTTATATGAATAATTTATCTCAATACTCTTAATTACATTTTAAAATGTGTGAAACTGCATTTAATAACGATCTTTTTTTTAAGTACACTAATTAAAGAACTTGCAACAGTATGTCTTACGTATACCTAATGTCTAATTAGCATGGGGATAGAAGAATTAGTGTTTGATATTTTCCTACTCAATTATATATTGACTGACTCATCCCCCCACCCAAAAAAAATAATACAGCACTACAGTTTAATTAATATTGCAAGAAAACGTATGAGATGCAGGTAAGATGTTTGGAGCTGAGTTGTCATTGAATTGAAAGCATCATGCATGTTGAATTACATTTGTTATTTCATGAAGATCCACGGAAAAACCTACATGGCGGTGACAAAGCTGAAATTTTCTTTATATAGTACGAAATGTATTTTATCAGAATTAAATTTCCCCCTCTTTGAGAATTTTTCTACATTTGATCACCTTCACTTAAAAGTTTTTTATTTTTTTCTGAAAAAAGAGCCCCAGCTGTGAATCTTGATGTTGATCGAATCATGAGTAGTCATATATAACAACGAATATATATAGCACTCATTAACATGTGATTACAGGCTGACTCAGTTGTTTCATAAATAATCCATCTGCCTTTATGTGTTTCCCTTTGTTGCAAATCACTATATAATAAGGTTATTCCAATCATGGTCTCCCCATTTTTTGAGATGTAAACCAGACAAGTCCAAATATGGAACACTCAAGTAAACAAAAATGATATTTTAATGATTAGTGAGGTGTATTACCTATTTTGTAAATTTACATTCAAAATTTGAGTTAATATTTACATTATATATTAAGTTACACAGTTTGACCTATCCTCATTAATATAGTGGAGTAAGACAAAATCATATATATATATATATATATATATATGAATAATATGATACATCGTACGTTCAAACCCTTACTAATTTCTTCCAATGAAATAAATGTAAGTGCTTTTTTATAACAATACACTTTTTGTATTTGTATTGACTGTCATCCTATTATCCTAAATTTTTTTATAGAAAAATAAATAGTACCATTATTCGACTCTTCCTTTTTTTCATTTTTAACTAAAGAAAATTTCCTTCAAAAACAACTAAAGAAAATTGAAATATTATGTATTTATGTCTAAAAAATTGAAGAAAAAAATATA
>PYAF01001393.1:211409-238802 GCA_007407185.1 Glycine tomentella | reverse complement strand
TAATATTTTCTTTTGAAATCCTTTTAAAATTTCTCAATTTTGATTTTTCATTTTTATTTTATATAAGAACAATTTTTGTATTTCCTTTTGCATAACTAAATGAACTAAGCGGATTAAACTTTTCTTCTATAAAAAATCATCAATTAAAATATTATTTTTTACTTCAATTTTTTTTTTAAAAAAATCGAAACCTTTTTGTATTTGAGTATGTAGCCCTTGATATGTCTAGTTTCTAATAGTAAAAAATCATATTTAATTAAATCAATTTCAATTAAAAAGTATTTTTTTCAATTTTATCATTCATTAAAACTTGGTTTTAATAATAAAAAGTATTCATTGAAACTAATACATCAATTAATTAAATGAAGGATATTTTATAGATAGTATTAGTAGCATTAAATAAAATAAACTTCATTGAAATTTTTTTATATATGAGATGATGAAAAAATCTTCTTATATTTAAGAACAAAAGGGAGTGCTTGTTGACGCTTCAAAAACCACCGCGACGCACCGGAGGAGAGTTTGGTAAGCTACATCACCAGTAATACACCAAAAAAAGTGTACGCACCCGAAAAAAAAAAAAACTAAAAGTACTAATGGTTCATTGTTTACAACAATTCAACTTAAATTTTTTATTTATCATTTTTTTAGATATTTTAGTTTATAAAAGGAGTAGGGATATATGTCACTTTCCCAAAAATATATTCAAGAAGTAAGCACACGTTCCATTCTTGAGAGTTGCAACCGACTTGAAACCCGACCCCATGCAGATCGTCTTTTTTATCCATTTTCTAAAGTAGAGGTGTTGATACTTGGTATATCGCAAAAAAAAAAAAAAAGGTGCTGATAAAATTAGGGGATCAAATGCATTAATTTAATTTTGAAATTGTAATTCTTAATTCCAAATAGGGGTTGGGCTAAATATTGATTGCAAGAATCATAACACTGGGTGTCATAATTACGGATTGATTTAAATGGCCAAATAATCATTATTTGTATTTTCAATCAGATCATTATATTCAATTTCTTTAAGCTTATATCTAAATTTAAGTTTGGTTGAACAAAGTAGTAATGCGAGTATTATAAACTTTCTTATACCGTGGGTTTCATTCTTACAGATAATTTTTTTTGAGATATTAGTTTTATAAAATAATCAGTTGCTTTAGAAATTGTGACGGAGATTTTTTTTTAAAATATTACTTTTTATGCAATAAACATTTTACTTTGTACATAGATAGATAAATTTCTTATTTCTTATTTCTTATCCTATAAAGCGTATCTTAAAAAGTAAATTACACTAGAAATATATGAGTAGATGAAATTACCCATTAGAATAAATTAAACTCGTACTCCTTGTAATTTTATCAAATTGTATTCGATATTCCTCTCTTTTTATATATTACTTTTATGGCGCCAATGTCCAAGAAACCATATGTAGCTTTGATGATGATCGAAGCTACAAGGGGGACAAGGAAGTGGTGGAGCTGGATATGACTATGGTGACGGCAGTTACGGTGATGGTGGTTGCTCCAACGGGAGTGGGTGTGTCCTAACACCATGTTGGTGAGCAAGGACGATGATGAGGAAGAAAAAATAATGCTAATGTGGGAGAGGTAGGAGGAGGAGAAGTAGTGGTAAGTGGAGAGAGATTGTTGAAGAAGATGAGAGTTTGTAAAATTCAAGATGTGATTTTGGGGAAGATAAAGATATTTTAGACATAAATTATGTGTCTAATTTCTGATAAATTATTAAACGGTGTTTAACCAAGTGTAATATGAACTAAATAATTAAGAGATTTTTTGTAAGATGCAAAAAATGAAGGATATAAGATATAATTTGAAAAAGAAATTGGAGTGTAATTTATTCTATCTTAAAAAGAGGCTGAATTAGGGGGGACTAAGGTGGGCCACGCCCCCCCTAAAATTTGAAAATTTGAAGAAAAAAATATATATTTTAAAAATAAATAAAAAAATGAAAATGAAAGGAAAAAAAAGGAAAGAAAAAATATTAAAAAAAGTGAAAGGAAAAAAAATATAAAGAAAACGTAGTAAAAAAATAAAAAGAAAAAATATTAAAACAATAAAAAGGAAAGAAAACATAAAAGAAGAAAAAATATATAGAAAAAGAGGAAAGAGAGATAACAAGAAAAGAAAAAAGGAAAGAAAGATGATAAAAAGAAAATAAAAAAATAAAAGGAGAAATAATAAAGAGGAAGAGGGAGAAAAAATACTATAAAAGAGAGAGGTATAGATATGGACACATAAACACAAAGAGGAGAAAAATGATATACAAATCTCAAGAGAATAGAAGAAGTCAAAAAAAATTGTGTCATTTGGTACTTCAACCAGTAAATGAGAGTTTCATATATTCCTCATTCTTTTCTTTTTTCCTCTTTTTCTCTTTCTTCTTCACTTACTCGTTGTTACTCTTCTAAAGTAAAAAAATAAATTGTTTCTATTATATACATTAAAAAAGAAATTGTTTTGAATTTTAGCATGAATTCAATTATTAATGATTTAAACAATATGAAAATACTTAAAGTAAGAGTCAAGTGAACTGATATTAGTAATAGATTTTTTTAATTTTTTATATATTAGATTTGTATTATATAATTTTTTTTTATGTTCGTCCTTCTCAATAAAATTTCTATATCCATCAATCTGCCGCTGATCTTAAAAACACACCCCTTCTTAAAAAAAACCCATAAATCATTACGGACAATTATAATAAAAATAAAATAAAATCATAACGGACAACTTTTTATTATCCTACGTTCACGTTCACAAATCATTCTCCAGTTTCAATACATTGTATTCGCATGCATGGCAAGTCTTTGATTCGACGAGAATGAGTAGATTAATCTAACGCATTACACTCTTTATGATTAATCTAACGCATTATACTCTTTAATGTATGCTCGTTCAAATACATGATCTCCTTTTTCCCCTTTAAGCCAATTACCTCGTCTATGCCTTTTATCTCTTCATTGTATGGATAATCTTCCTCGTTCTATCATGGCCACCACCCTTTTGATAACTTGTACAAACCCACGGTGTGTGAAACAACGTGGAGTTGTGGACAGTGATGTGAAGTGAAATCATCTCAAGAAATCTGCACTCTTCTAATTATATATCAGGTTACACCCTCCCTGTAATGGGCATATTTTGGCTTTCAATTTTTTTAACAAAACAATGTCTCAAGTAGGTATATTGCTGCCTATGTTTTAACTTGCTTGTGTTGCCTGGTGTCATTTTATCCATTAATTATTGTAAATGATTTATTTTATTTAGCACGTGATATTTTTTCCCTTATCTTTTTCATTTCAATACCTATGCAAAATTTGCTTTAGGCATGTTAAGGGTATTGTTAAAGATATGATTAGCTGATTATATGGATTTATTTTTCCCTCTTTCCCTTATTATTTTTATGCCTTCAGAACACACAATTCCAGCAATACTTTTTTTTTTGTGCTGACCAGCAATACTTGCTTAGGTATTTTATCCTTGAAACAGTATTTTGTTTTGGTGATCATTCAATCGTTATGAATTTTAAGTACATTTCAATATTTTGTTCACGATTCAATTTCAGGAATTTTCTGACCCTTGACTTGTTATCTGTCTAATGTGATGGGAAGCATTGCAATTATTTTTATGCCTGATGGCTACTTTGCATATCACCAGTAAGATTTATTTCATTGTCAATAGAGAAGTTGTTTCAGCCTATTGAGACATTCAAAATTAGTAAGAATTTATTTCATTGTCAATAGAGAAGTTGTTTTAGCCTATTGAGACATTCAACATTGACTAATGACAATACAATATGTGGATCAAAGCATGCATGTTAGTTCTCATTAGTGGCATTTTCCCATTTGGTAAGTAATAGGAATGTGAATGAAACTGTGGAAAAAAAGGTAACAAATGATTGAGGAATGCAACTATTCACGTGTTTGATTCATAATGTGATTGAGGATTATCCATCCATTGTATAATATTTGAAGGTAGGAAAAATAATTTGACCTTTTGAGTGAGAATGGTGTCTTTGTAGGAATCAAATAAGTGAAAGGACTTAACATGGAAAATTTCAGGCCAAGCGTATGCAAGGGAACAATTTTAACTGCGTCCCTTTAACACCAAGGTCTAGATTGGAAAGGCTTCTGAGGGAAAGAGAGCTAAGGAAATCCTTCAAGCTTGTTCCACCAACCGAGGAAGCAAGAGATGGCAGCAAAGAGGGAGAACAATTTTATGGTGATTCATTCATAAGTGAGAATGAAATTTCAGGTATTCATAAAGAGGAAGAGGTCACAGAAACGAATGCGGATGCAAGAGGTTTTACAGGCAAACAACGCTTGTTGGTGGTAGCTAACAGGTTGCCTGTGTCTGCTGTTAGGGAGGGTGTGGAGTCATATCGCCTTGATATCAGTGTAGGCGGGCTAGTCAGTGCACTTCTAGGCAAGAAATTTTTTGTCACCTTGCATTAATTTTTTTTTGGTGTGTTTTGTGTTAATTTGTTTCTTGTGTAAGTTTGTAATTGTAACTCAGTTATGCTAATTAGTTACCTTAATTTGTTGATGATCTCAGAGAGGTCACAACAATGATAGTTATCTAATCTTTCACAACATTCTAATAGTAGTCTTCTACTTATAAAAATAGATTGAATTTTTCTATTTTTAAAGTGAAGGTTGCATGAAGCTTCTTGTTTTTGTTGAAGGTGTAAAGGAATTTGATACCAAATGGATTGGGTGGGCTGGTGTGAATGTGCCTGATGATGTTGGGCAGAGAGCATTGACAAAAGCTTTAGCTGAAATGGTATTGAGTCCAATTTATAATTCACAAGCATGTGGCCACTGATCAATGTGGTGAATAATGATAATCTAGCTACTCTTCTCTTTGCAATATCAAGGACACGCACAAACCATCAGTAATTATGCGTTGTTAACTGCAGCGATGCATACCAGTATTCCTTGATGAGGAGACAGTTAATCAATACTATAACGGCTACTGCAACAACATCTTATGGCCTCTATTTCATTACCTTGGGCTTCCACAAGAAGATAGACTTGCTACAACTCGTACTTTCCAATCCCAATTTGATGCATATAAGAAAGCAAACCAAATGTTTGCTGATGTAGTAAATAAGCATTATGAGGAAGGAGATGTTGTTTGGTGCCATGATTACCACCTAATGTTCCTTCCAAAATGTTTAAAACAATACAATGACAAAATGAAAGTTGGTTGGTTTCTCCATACACCCTTTCCTTCCTCAGAAATACATAGGACTCTACCGTCCAGATCAGAGCTGTTGAGATCTGTACTTGCAGCTGACCTGGTGGGGTAAGTAATTCATGCATCTCCAACTTGATGTTGATTATAGTAGTCACTAGTACATTCACAAGCTAATTGCTTTGGTAAATAGGCATCAAGGCCATGCATTTAGAGCAAGCAAATTCTAGTCAATAAAGGTTGAGATTTACTATTCTTGCTTGTTGATTGCACTATTTAGTCAAAAATATCAAGTGCAATGTTGCTAGGATATTTGAGAACTCGAGACATTTTATTTAATGGTGTGATTTTAATATTTGCATTGGTCTGCATCCCAGATTCCATACCTATGATTATGCAAGGCATTTTGTTAGCGCTTGTACTCGTATTCTTGGGCTTGAGGGCACACCTGAAGGAGTAGAAGATCATGGAAAACTGACCCGTGTGGCTGCGGTATATCTATATATATTATTTTCCCTTTCTAATTCTAGACATCTAGCTGCAAAACTGGAATTTCATCTTGTGTTTTACGTTTATCAGCATTGAATAGCTTTACCAATCAGTATGCAGTATCTGATTTCATTCTCATGATGACAATGTTTTATTTTTTGGGAGTGTGAAACTTCAGTTTCCTATTGGGATTGACTCTGATAGATTCATTCAAGCCCTTGAACTCCCTGAAGTCCAGGAACACATGAAAGAACTAAAAGAAAGATTTGCTGGCCGAAAGGTAGGAGCCCTATATGCCAAAGGTTACATGTTCAAAACTTTGAGAAGTTGAGATTATTACTCGGTTTCTTGTTTCCGCTCTACATCTACTTTTCTCTGAAAATGTGAATCATTTGAATCACTTTATGTTTCTTATCAAATGGACAGGTAATGTTGGGTGTCGATCGTCTTGATATGATAAAAGGAATTCCCCAAAAAATCTTGGCATTTGAAAAGTTCCTTGAGGAGAATTCACACTGGCGTGATAAAGTTGTCTTGCTGCAAATTGCTGTACCTACTAGGAAAGATGTTCCGGAATGTATGTTATTTCTCAATACAAGTTAATTATCACTTGAAGCATTTTCGTCTATTGATTTAGACTCTTGTTTTTTATATATTTTGTGTCATCTTATTATAGGTATTGGTATTTTTCATGACTGACACACTATTGACTTGATGCTTTGACAGATCAAAAGCTTACAAGCCAAGTGCATGAGATTGTAGGACGCATCAATGGAAGATTTGGAACACTTACAGCTGTTCCAATACACCATCTGGTTGGTGTTTTAAACATGTACATATATGTCTTGTTTGGTATTTGACGATGCAAGGATCATGAGTGTGGATGCTAATATCTATTATTAGGGCAAAATAAATAATATTGCTAATCTTTCCCAGAAGATGTGACAAATGAAGTGAAGTCAAATGTTTATTTATCATACAGAAAATATTTGTTAGTGTTATTCTGTGGACCTTGTGATGATTCCTGGACTATCTCTTTCTATGATTGCAGGATCGGTCACTTGACTTTCATGAATTATGTGCACTCTATGCAGTAACTGGTACTCATTTTCTACTATAACATACAAGATTTAGTCCATGTTGTCCTTATTTATTCAAAGTAGTAATATTTTTTTATATAGAAGTAGTATCATATTTCACTATTGGATTGGTGAAATACTCAAGCTGTAGGACATTCTTTTGTGTTATTGGAAAATAAATTTCATTATCTTTGCGGACTCTTTCACTTTTCTTTAATGTGCTCCGCATGATTTAAGTCCTCTGCTTATAACACGTTGTATCTTTCTGTAAGAATATTGAACTTATTGATTATTTACCAGGAAATGAGGAAAGTCCTCGGAATCATATTTCTTAATTGAAGTAAAATGACTTACAATTGTTTCTTTATATTCACATTTGTAATATACTTGTTTTATGCAATTAAGGTTTGACCTTAACTATTCAAGGGAATAAGAAAATGGCAACAGGCTGCAGCATATCTTCTTATATTATATTATAGAATCCATCTTAATTTATTGAACTAAGTATTCGGCATCCATGATATGTACCATACCAGTCTGACTCACATCGTATTTAGATGTAGCACTTGTTACATCTTTAAGAGATGGAATGAATCTTGTCAGCTATGAATTTGTTGCGTGTCAAGCATCGAAGAAAGGGGTTCTCATTTTAAGTGAGGTAATTCAGTGTTTATATATTCTCATTTATTTGTTTTGGCTCCATCTCTTGGATACTCTGAATGATATTTGATCTTTATATTTGATAAATTTGCTTTATGTTTTACTAAGATCACCATAATGTCAAATGATTCTTCCATTAAGCATAGTTGAGGTATATGTAGGCGAATTGCAACAGAGTAGCTTTAGCTCTTCTCATAAAACAGCAAAACATAAAACAAATGTACTGTCATTTAATGAATAGGACTTTCCTAACCTTAACTAGGTCAAACTTGCAAGTCCTAAGAATTATAAACAAGTTTGTGTTTCCTTTATTACTATATTAATCTATAGCACCGTACATCGTATTTTATTTTATTTTTTGTATTTATTCTGAAGTGTTTACACATCAATGGTGTTAAAGTGTTTCTAGTCTCAAGCTCACAGTTTGAGTTGTTGAAAAGAAAAAGAAAAAAAACTAGCCAAGCCAAGCTGAGAAGTTCAGCTTAATTTCTTTTTATTTGATTTTGTAACCTGAATTGTGGATAGTTTGTTAGGCTCAACTATAGAGAAAAATCATCAGCATGTTGCATCTGTTTCATCAATCATCAGCGTCATTGTTGAGCTCTGTAATGTCAAGGTCTACTTTTGATGGTAACCTGGCTATTTTATAATTGTTCATAGGTATACTTCTGGTTTAATTTCTTGAATACCAAGAATCAAACTTAACTGATTTTTTTTTTTATCAAAGGTTAACATTTTTGGAAGACAACATGAAATGATTGCTTTTAATGCAGGGAATTGTTGTTGCTGAATGAAATTTAAATAATTATAGTCATCTTCCCCTATCATTATCCTTCTATAATCCATGATGCATCATTGATGTATATTTGTTTTTCTTTTAAATTAAGTATGATATTATTTATGTTCCTTTTTAGTCCTTTTCCTTTCATCTCTCCCCCTTCATTCTTTCTTCCTTTTTTTCTTTTTTTTTTTCTTTTTTTCACTTCCTCGTATCTATCATTGGGTTCATCTACCATCAACCTCAATTAGCTTGGATTAAAGGTGTTGTTAATGTTGATGTTGATGTTGATGTTGATTATTGATGTCCGTGTTCTTCATCTTAGCGACAGATAGAAAAGGGTAGGGTTGATACTAGGCTTCTAGTTCAAGACTTCAGTAGGAATGTAAGATCATATTATAGAACATATCCTTTATAGAGTTAATGTTTGTCTGGCAATATAATCTTGTTTAAATAAAAACAAATTCTTATATGTCCACTTATTTTATTATAAAATAATTAACTCCTAAAATCACTAGGTTTTCAGTATAATTAAAATAATTTAGAATTCTTTATTTGGTATCAGTTTGCAGGAGCAGCGCAGTCTCTTGGTGCTGGTGCTATCTTGGTAAACCCATGGAACATCACAGAGGTTGCTGCTTCTATTGGTTATGCGTTGGAAATGTCAGCTGATGAAAGAGAAAAACGACATCAGTTTAATTTCAAACATGTGAAGACTCACACGTCACAGGAATGGGCTGCAACCTTTGTGAGGTTTTAATCCTATAACACTGCTTGCATTTTGTTTTTCTTGGATCAATTTTGTTCCATACTTTATTTTTCTTGCAAACCAACCATCCTACCAGCAATATTTTTGTCTGGATAATATGGAACATGTAGTCTTACAGATGACAACTTGATGTATTGAGACTTCTAATAACCTCTTTTCATTACATTTTTTACGAGGACTATCATGACAGCACAAGATGAGAAATTGTGTTTTATTATATGCTTATGTAATATCATCCAATATGTTTAATGTAAAATAGATGGAAGAAAAAGCTTTAATATCAAATAGTGTCAATGGAAAAATGGAGAAATATTGGTCGATCTATTGCTCTAGATTTTGGCCTGACCTTCTATTGTGGTCTGTGCCACTTACGCTTTTCATGATTATTTATTCTAAAAACAAGTTTTTTCTTTGTACACAGTGAACTTAATGATACCATTGTTGAAGCTCAGCTTAGGACAAGACAAGTTCCTCCATTACTTCCCAACAAAGTGGCAGTTGATTGTTACTCAAAATCCAATAACCGATTAATCATACTGGTAAACTGTTTGTTAGATCATCAAACACTGAATAAAGGGCTGTCCCAAATTATTCACCCTTTTTTGTGCAATAAGTATTATGCTTACATTTATATATAGAAACCAACTTGACCTTACATATACAAGTGCAGCGCACGTGTAAGGTCAAGTTGCACATGAGGACTTGTTTGTTTGCACTTTTTTTTGTGAATAAGTGAGAAGGGTTGCCTTCTCACCAACATTTGTAGCTCCATTTAACTAAAACAATACCATTTTGCCTAAACTGCACTGCAGGGTTTCAATGCCACTTTGAATGAACCAGTGGATGCCCTTGGAAGGGCTGGTCAAATTAGAGAATTGGAACCCAAATTACACTCAAATACGAAGGATCCTTTAAAGAAGTTATCCGATGATTCAAAGACAACAATAGTTGTTCTGAGTGGGAGCGGCCGAGCAGTCCTGGACAAAGTACTATCAAGAAAACTTCATGTGTTTTTGGATTTTCAGCCACAATTGCTTTCGAACTAACAACTACTTTGTGCAGAACTTCAGTGAATTTAACATGTGGTTGGCAGCAGAAAATGGGATGTTTTTGCGACATACTTCAAGTGAGTGGATGACAACCATGCCTGAAAATTTAAACCTGGATTGGGTTGATAGCGTGAAGGTAGATTAGCTGCATAAGTACAAGTGTTTCTCTAATTATGCTCCTTTAATTTCAAGTCTGAATGTTTTCATATTCTTATAAAATTTCAGCATGTTTTTGAGTATTTTACTGAAAGAACTCCAAGGTCTCATTTTGAGCTTCGGGAGATGTCAATAGCATGGAATTACAAGTATGCAGGTATGTGACAATTTTCTGTTACACTCTTCCGTTTTATTTTTCAACCTACTAATTTTCTTCTGATAACTTATTGTGACTGCAATTAATATTAGATGTTGAGTTTGGAAGGATTCAAGCAAGAGATCTGCTTCAACATCTGTGGACAGGGCCAATATCAAATGCATCTCTTGATGTTGTCCAAGGTGGTCGATCTGTTGAGGTCCGCACAGTTGGCGTGTCAAAGGTATAAGCAATTTCAGCTGGCTAGTAGAGTCTCTCACCTATCCTTTTTCTGTTCAGAAGCTTTATTTCCTCTACATACTAGCACCTGACACTTTTTTATGTTTTCCTACTTGTTATTTTGGTATAGGGAGCAGCTATTGATCGTATTCTTGGAGAGATAGTTCATAAAAAAGGCATGAAGACACCAATTGACTATGTCCTATGCGTTGGCCACTTTCTAGCCAAGGTGAATTTTCACTTGAGACTTTGTTATTGTTATAGGAAAATCATAATCAAGCTAGCGGACCCAAAGCTATGGAACTTGGGAGTCCTTTGTAGAAATGGAACGGCCTTACCTTACTGTTTTCTGTTTATTAAAAAAATATTCATAAATCATGAATATTATTAAATAAATCCAGTATGAGAGTGGCATAGCACTAAGAATGACTAGATTGCTGCCTTTTGGCAGTCTGGTTGCTATCCTAATGATAGAACATCAATTGATAAGGTAATAAAATATAATATTCAACACTGAAATCACACACAATACAGCAATACTTACTATCCCAAAGACAAAAGTCTCCTACAGAGTATTCTATGTCCCCAAAGTGCAAATAACTACCCCTCCTTATTTACACAACTTACAACCAAATATATACTCCTAATACATAACTGTCACAGTTAGTAATTTTCTATGCATGCAGATTCTAATATAGAACTACCTCCAATTCATTAAGGGGTCCTTTCCTAACTAACTTGGATCTCAGTTCCCATCACCTAAGGACTCAACTGTAAAGATTAGAGTGAAATTTCTAAAGGAACATTGATTGATTTTGGATTGATCTACATCAGAACAAAATTACATGTCTAAGCCTTCTATAATGATTAAGGCAAATAATGGTTGGAAATGAACTGTTTCAGGATGAAGATGTGTATCAATTTTTTGAGCCAGAGCTCCCTTATGAATCACCTCCAGTACCAAGAGCTATGCTATCCAAATCCAATTCTTACATGCCATCATCTCTGTCAAAATTACCAGTCGCCACCAAAACTGGTTCGAAGGCCACTCAATACAAGAAACAACGTTCGTTGTCAAATATAGAAAAGAGAGAACTTGATCAATGGAGACCAATGTGTGGTGATAAAATAGCACTGCATGAGGGTTCCTCGGTGCTTGATTTAAAAGGTGATAATTACTTCTCTTGTGTTGTTGGACGGAAAAGATCAAATGCACGTTACCTTCTTAAAACCTCAGATGATGTTGTCAACCTCTTACGTGACTTGGCAGAACATTCTTCTTCACCAACTTAACTGATAGTCTTAATGTTTTTAGATTGTTTTTATTTTCTTGGTAAAGTGTCTATTCATATCATTTGATTCTGCAATGCCCTACATGTCGATTGTGATTTGATTGAATCTCAAACTGGCAACGTACTTTCAGCATGTTTGGACCTCTCAAACCTGGGTTTGAAATTCTAAACTTGATTTTGCTAAAAAAAACAAAAACAATTACTTGTATGGGTGTTTCTTTTAGAATTGCTTTTACTTTTGCTCGAAGGACGTTTAACAGAAAGCAACCAAAAAAAATGTATCTTTTGGCTTAGATTGAGATTTTTCACTAAAGTTCACTGTTAACTTACGTAAAATTAAAACATTTTAAGTTGGCAAATTTTCACCAAAACATTGCAGGAATTGAATGAAGACTCCCACCCAATCATTTTCAAAGACATTTTCTTTTTTTAATTCTGATTTTTTTCCGTCAATTCAATGTCCATAAATTTTCTGCGCAAGTGTAAATGTAAATTATCCAATCCAATTACATTGTTTTCATATTTTATCATCTAATTAATATTAATTTTAAAACCAAATCTGATCCAAATTTAAAGCAGTTTAAATTAGATCATTTTTTAGTTTGTTTTACCCCTTACGTTTTTGTTTTAATGTGAGAAATGAACAAATTTTAAAAAAAATATATTAAAATCATAAAGAATAAGATGGCAAAAACAAATATTATAATTTTATAACATAATACGACAATATGCTAATTTCATATTAATAAACGCTTCTATTTTAAAATTGATATCAATAAATGAGAATACATGGGGCATACACTTATTCAGTGACATACAAAATTTAGAAAAATGCTCTTGAACTTTTGAACCAAGTTTTAACTGTGTGTGGTATTAAATGAAGAAAACAAGATGACTTCCCCAAATGAATGGGTGGTTACATCAAGCATACAATTTACAGCTTCCAAAGAAAAATTAGCTCAATGCAGGTCTTGGCTGGGGCAGAATGGTGTTAAAAATATGACACAAACCTCAATCAAGTTATGTTCCCCTTAAACAACTCGAATTAATTCCCAGGAGCTATTCTTCTAGTCTTGGTTTGTTTTGGCACATATGCATATTGAGCAAAGTCTACAGTTTTTTTTGGCCTGAATTAAGACAAGCAGGACACAAATCATGGTGTTGATACAAAGTATAAGGGATAATGAATTCCAGTTTGGCAGAAATACATTACCTATTATCAGAAGTGTTTCGAACATCTTTCAGAGGAGCACGGAGATCACTGACACGAGTGCCAGAAGTGCATCTAAAGGATGACATAACGGAGACAAATCTTTCCATAGACTTCTCAGCTATTTCTGAATACTGGCCCAGATGGGAAATTTTTGTCCCAAAATTTTCTTCTTCAGCATTATTCTCTGTAAATGGTCTGTCAACATTGTGGTCGCAGCAACCTATAATCAAGAAACATCAGAATTCAGAGAAACTTCACCGAGATATTTTCTTTCATTATTTCAAAAACATGCATATATTCAGTAAAGTTCATGGCAGATATCTCTGCTGAGCCAGAATAAAACAAATGGAATAGGAAACTGAGAATTTACTCCATTATCCTCATTGAAGTGTTATGTTATTCATATATTCAGTTTTCTATGTGATTTTCTGCAACAAGTATCTTTCTTATGGCTGAGCTATTTGGTGACTCTATTCTTCTGTATTAACCATCTCCTTCCATTATTTTTCTCCTTCCCATACATAAGAAGCATGATTTTACATAAACTTAATTTCCTACTTTTCCATAAGGGTTAATGGTTAATCCTCTCAGACAACTCCACAAGTCAATCAGTATGCATAGATAAGCTACAAGTAGTCAATATTAAATTAGAAACAATAAGAGCTTTTCATTATCTGCAAAAGTCAAATTGGAAATGGAACTGAAAATGAAATTTCTAAATGAAGACCTAGTCAATCAGTATGCATAGAAGCGTCTGTGGGAATTGTAAAGCCACATTCTTAAAAGATGATAATGCAATAATAACATTGGTGGTAGCCACCACTTTGGACAGCAAGTAAAATGACAACAAAAGCAACGAACATAATTGGTAGAATAACAAGACAATTAATACTAGTTGTTTTACTAGTGAAGGAGAAAGAGAAATATAGCTAAGTAATTATTCATACCATTATTATGAGGAGGTGAAGAACGGTGCATTTGCCTGGGCTGCAAATTTTCCTGGAGAAAGTCAAATGTGCATGAGTAAAAGGAGAAAGTGTTACAGAAAACAAAAACTCCAAAGTTTAAAAAAATCCTACATTTTGAATATTGTCATTAGGGGAGATCTTCCTTTTCAGGTCTTTATCCTTCAAATGGTTGTTACATAAATCACTGTCAGATATGGTGATTTTTCTCTCGTCAATGACAATGCCAGAGGACAGGCAATCTTGTTTCTCGTCACAAACATTCTTTTCTACTTGCTTGTGCTGAAAATAAGCACTCCTTACAATTACCTTTCTTGTTCCCTCCCTGCTTTTCCCTTCAACTAAGTCATGGACTACCTGGTCTTTATTCTTCAAATCATTGTTACAAAAATCACTGTCAGATAAGGCATTTTTTCTCTCATCAATGACAATGCCAGAGGAAAGGCAATCTTGTTTCTCGTCACAAACATTCTTTTCCACTTGCTTGTGCTGAAAATAAGCACTCCTTACAATTACCTTTTGTGTTGCCTCCCTGTTTTTTCCTTCAACTGTGTCTTTGACATTTGTGTGCTCATGATCCTTATGCAACCCCAGACATGGTTTATGAATTGGCTGCCTGGGCTGTCGCAGTACTGTACGTTCAGGGCTTTTCTTCTCCTCACCCACCATAGACACTTAATTCATGCAAACAATGAAATGAGTAACTAATACATGTAAAAGCATAAGGGATTACATTTTCCCATACAAAGCAAACCAGCAGATTTATATCTTACTGTGACATGGAGACTCTGTAAATTCAGAAATGTTTGTGGCAGAACCATATTCAATCTAAAGAAAGAAAGAAAGGATGAATATGTTAAAAAATATCTAAGTCTCACTACCAACAATGAGTAGAGTCTCCACTATTAAAGTTCAATATTCAGGCAACTTACATGGCTATTAGGAGGAGGGACACTGCCCCAATCCTCAGAGTCAATCACTGATGCAGTAGAGTTCTTTGTTTCATTAGAAGCAGTAGGTGACACCCGAGGAGCTCTGAATTTCCTTTTTGCTTCAACAGAAGCAAAACCTTTCATGGCTAAGGAAAAGTTACTCTAAGGAGGAATAGAAGAAAATGTGCTTGCTACAAGTGACAGTATGTTGTAAAGAAACATTGAGCTTAAATGCCACCATTGCCTCAACTTGATTGTTTTGAAAGTTATATAATCTTGAATCTAAATTTTTAGAAAATTGGTAACTAAAGCATTAACAGCATCAGGCAGTATCCCGGTGAACAATAGAATACAGCCCTGCATTCCTCCCCTTTAAATATGCTAAACATATTGAAATCAATTCAAGAAGAATGCTTCGTAGGATACAAAAATACTTAGTCAAGAGATTCTTCTGCACAGGCAAATCAATCTTTTTCTCAGCACTTTCAGAATGGCAAGTCTTGAATTGACTAGTTCCCGCAATTGCTAATCTGGCTGTAAGATTCTCTCCCTGTCATTTAAAAGAAATGAACTTTTAACAAACAGTGCCCTTTAAAGTTTAAACAAGGCTATAAATATTGAGGGAGCATAAATCCATGTATACTGCTTAATTTCTTTTTAACATTTATAAAGAAAGGGGTGACAATATATTCATATTTGCTCAAAACATGTCTTGTACCAGTACTAGAACATAAGAAGGAAAAAAAAATATACTTTATATGTAGAATTTACACAAACTCATGCACATCCATGCAAACCAAAGGCAACAATTATAAAACACTAAGAACCGTCTTTTCAGTTGTTTTCAATCCAATTCCTATATCATTTTCAATAAACTAAAAAAAAACTACGTACCCCATTGCCCGGAGGCTCCACGCTATGCGCAGGTAAGGGGGAGGGATATTGTACGCAGCTTTACCCTTGCATATGCAAAGAGGATGTTTCCAGATTCGAACCCATGACCAATAAGTCACCAAGACACAACTTTATCACTGTGCCAGGGCTCGCCCTCAAAAACTACATACCCCATTACCCCGAGGCTCCATGCTATGCTCAAATAAGGGGGAGGGAAATTGTACGCAGCCTTACCCTTGCATATGCAAAGAGGTTGTTTCCAGATTCGAACCCATGACCAACAACCAACAAGTCACAAAGACACAACTATATCATTTTCAATATTCATTTTTTTTCACAATCATATAAATTGTCCTTATTGCAAATGAACAAATGAAATAAGTCAAATTATTTTGACCAACACATGCAAGAAAAACTGATGTTTTAGTTTACTATATATATATTCTTTCCTTTAACAAACACACACATCTTGGTAGGGATAAAGATAAAGAAGTTGATAATGTACCTCAAATGGCATTTTGGTAATTGGATCAAGATCCCCTTTTGCTATTCTTTGTGCTATATCATTTGGCATGGGTGTATCCCAAGTTAAGGTATAACTTCAAGTAAGATCTTAGATAATTAAACAAAATGGAGTGGAATAAAATTAATTTAAAATAGCAAGAGAACATTAAAAATGAAGGATATGGGCCTAAAAAGTCTAACTCATCACCAATATCATCAGGTATATTAGACAAATGGACAATATTTTCATTAATTGGGTCGTAAACCCGTTGATATTGGAAAGTAAATATAGCCTTCTTGAATGACTCTTCATAAAAGGGAGGCACAGAAACTCCACTGTATCTCAAATGCTTAAGAACCTGATACATTGCAAATGGCATTAGAAATACAAAAATTTCATATAGAAAGATTTACATACATGATTTAAAAGAGATATATTGTAATAAAAAAGCACTTTTTAGCATTTCTGTTATGAGTACAGAATATAGATGTAAGCCTGCCTGCCTAAGTGGGTTTAAACAGGGAAAATAAACATTGATAGTTAAACAAACATGCTTATTAGTTTTTATGGTGCTGAACAATCACGCTTGTTAAGAGTATCAGCCGCACTCACCTTGTCATAACTTCTAAATTTTTTAATGCTTGCATGGGCCCTTTTGAGACCCATACCTGGCAAGGACTGCAGATAGTCACAGCCACTCAGAATACACATTTCAAGAAGCATTTGTCTGTTGAACCCTTCAAAACTAAGCTCCTTATTCTTTTGTAGCATGGAATACTGAAACTGAACACCTTGACCAAACTTGTCCATTTTAAAGATAATCTGAATTTTCAAGGAAGAAGCAGGCCAGTCAAAAACCAGTGAGTACATCAAAGTAGGAAGAAATATACACTAGTATAGACAGATAACATAAAGCATCTATATCTTAAGCCACCTGGTAAACTTACTCTTGGGCAACCAAATGGTATAAGATCAGAATCTTCCGTTATAACTGCATCAACTTGTCCACTAATTGCCAAGAATGTCATCTGGGCATCTGCCTCATAAGGAGCAACAATATACTGCAAGTTCTCCTGCTTCAATACCTTCCACCAAAAAACAAGGTTAAACATTTAGTTGGAGATGTAATGTAATTATTATATTGAATGTATTCAAATAAAATACATATGTGATACACACACACACACACACTTTTCACAACAACCAGACCAACTCTGATACATTGAACTCCTTTTTACCTGAATTAGCTCACATGCAATTTGAGGTGAGATATCAACTGCTTTCTGGTAGCACTCATAAGCAGCAGCTGAATTTCCATCTGACTCATGTTCAACTGCACGTGCAAGATTATCCTTTCTAGCCCTGCATTTATAGTATAGAAAATACTTGATTCATGTGCAAAATTGCAAATACAACCAATGAGATTTTAGGGTTCTTAAGCCTTCCCAGAAATCAAAGCACTCCTCTTTGGTGATCTTGTAATAAAGCCCGTAACCCTTTATCCCTTAATATTGTTTAGGACTTAATTCTTTTTTAAAAAAGAGACAAACTACAAAATGCAGGCCCCATGACAAGGTGTTGTTTTCATGGGTAATGGAGAAAGATTGATTTTTCAGAATCTTAGTTTGAAAATTGTTAAATTATTAATCAATTCTATCGCTAAATCATTGAGTATTCCATCCATCCTCTATATTTCACATTAAACCAAATTCATTTTACCTCAATTTCAGAGACAGAAAAGCAATCAAACAATGACAAACAGCAAAGAAAACAGGAGTGGCATTTAGAACAGAAAATTTGAGCGATTCAAGATCATAAACATGGCATTACTGCTATTTTCAACAAATTGTGCTTGTGAATAAGAACCTCATGTACCCATGAACACATACATGGAGACAGAGCTCAAGAAAGTTATTATTCAAAATTGTCAGCTTATATCATTTGAAGAATTGCACTACATGCAGACCCACTGTACACTGAGGAAGTGAAATCCCACAAAGGGAGAAACTAATGCAAATGCAGACAGCTGCTACAAGCACAGAGTCACATCCTTCTTTGAATTTTGAAATTAGATAATTCACACATAGAATCAAACAAAAACAAAAACAAAAAACTGTTATGACTTTAGCACAAAAGGGGAGCTAAACTCAAAAGACTAGGCTATTGGGTGGGATAGCCGCATAGCTTAAGTACCACATTAAGCTTCTTATTCTACTCAATGTAAGACTCATAACATTGCCACCTCCTTTTAGAACTGATGTTTACAGAGGCTTCACCCTATTGACACAAACCCTGCCAGATAGTAGCCCCTTTCCCTCACCTATCAGTATTTGGTACATTACACCTTAATCTAACCTATAAGTAGCCCTTTCCATAGTTCAACGCTCAACAAAAGCACTAATTGTTATGACAGCACAAATGGAGAGTCCAATCCAAAAGACTAGTCCATTAAGTAAGAAAACTTCATAGCTTAAGTATCACATCGCTGAACATAACATACATGAAAGCATCTCATTAACAATTAAGGTGTCACTCAACTCAACAAAAGATAGGTTTTTCTTTTTTGTGACAAAAAAAAAAAAAAAAAACCTTAAAAATACCCAATTAAGAAAAACAAAGTACAATGTCGTGAAGACAAAGAGAGTACCTGGCACGCTTGTTCTCTTGTTCACTCTTCATTGGCAGAAGCCCTCCATCAAACACTAGAATAGGCTTAACCCCAAAATGGCGCAGCAAATTTACTCTGTGCATGCAATACTCAATGTGCCTAAAACACGCCAATAGACAAACCAATCTCAGTTAGGCCTTTTGGGGTCCCATAAAATATAAATTCAACTCAACCCCAGTTCAAAAAAATCGAACTTTTACTAGCTGGGTTACTCCAAACAGAAATCAAAGAAAAACCCAATAAAATAATGGTAAAGAAAAGTGTGAAAGGGAGGTTACCTGGTAGTGGGTATCCCTTTGCAGAGTTCCGTGCTGCAAGAGAGGGCACCTTTGTGGAGCCAAGAGTAAGTGTCTACAGCTACAGAACAACCCTTCAAATCCTTGATGTGGATTGGAACCATAATCGATTTCAATAGCGGCAAAAACCCCTGAATTCCCATTCCTCTTTGTCTTTGGAGAATCACAATGCAGTATGCATTACATATGCAACAATCGGGCGCCAAACCTTATATTTTGACCTGGATAATGGCGGGCTTTAATATCTTTATTTAACATTACTTTTGTTACATGTTTTAATTTTAATTTTGTATAAACTTTCTGTTATACTTATCCATGAAAAAAAAAAACGTAAATGTTAATAAATTTTTTTATTATGCATTAGTTGTTATTTGTTTTGTAAAGGAAAATGATATTTTTTTGCTCATAATCAAAAGTCATCAGATTAAAAAAAAGGGGAAAATATTAAAAATCTAAGAAAAATAATTCAGAGAATCGAATTTTTAGAAGATGTTGAGTTTTTTTTTTAATCTAGAGTTTACGTCTTTAAAATCATTTAAAAATTTAAATGTATTTTTAGTTTATATAAATTAGCGTTTTTAATCTTTACAAAAAAACTTGCTTGTTTATTTAATAAAAATAGCAAGTGTATTTTTAACCCTAGGTTATAAATTAAAATCATATCATTTTTATTATGTATGAACTAAAATCTAAATAAAATATTTATCAAAATAAAAAAAAACAAAAACCTCTATATTTTTCAGAAACAAAAACCACATTTAATTTAAGACTGATTTAGTTATTAATGATTTTATCAAAAACTATTAAGATGACAGTTCATTCTTTGAAAAAACTAATTACGCATTACAAACGTTAAAAAAAATAGAATAATGTTTTACATTTGTAATTCGAAGAGTGAATAATCCATTTAGTTGCTGAAAAATCTTAATTTGAAATTGTACTCATGTTCAGTGCTAAAGTGATAGTCACTAAAGTACACCATTCAAAAATTAACATAGTTTAGTTTTTTTATTAGTCGCTTGAAATTGTATTATTGTTCAAATTGGTTCATGAAAAGATTATGACAAATGGTCTCTGAAATTGTAAATTATCAAATTGTAATCCAGTTGAGTTTGAAATAATATAACAATTATGTACGGATTTAATTGTTAAGGCTTTGTTATCTAGCTCTTGGTTTTGTTCTTCAGTCTCTGTAGATTATAAACTTAATTTGATTTCTGGAGCAATGCCTTCTTATAGTGAACAACACTAGAAGAAAGAAGAGGAGAATGGAGATGCACAAACACATAATTTCCCCCAAAGGCCCTGTTTCATTATCTTATTAATCAACAACAGATTTATGGATAATTGAAAAAACTCGTGCTTATACCATGAGAGCGAGAGAGAGGAAAAAAAAGCACCTGTCAAATTTGTTCTTAAATCGTCATATTTAGTTTTTAACAACCAATTTGTACAATCAATACAATTTCAACGGGTACGTTAGTAATTCACTCTAATATTTTAATGACCTCGTGATAAGTAAAAATAGTTTTGAACTCTTACAACTAAAATCTTAGTGAATTCATATATTGGTTCTTAGAAAGTGAGGCACAATCAATTTAATATCTGAAAAGTGTAATTCATCATTCATTGTATTCATCAACCATTTTTAAACTGTAGCTTTATATTTATTAAACATGTCAATTATTACAAATATTTAAGAGCCGATATTTTTTATATCAATGCTCATCCAATTAGATATTTTTTGATATGTTGATAATGAATTCAAATTAAAAAATAGTCTCTTTGTGTATATAAGAATAAAACCGTGTATAATATTACTGTCCCTTCTCTTCATATAACGAGAAGTCTTTGAATAATGAAATATGTAAAAGCTCATCCAACCAAAGGTAAACTAATAAATAGATAATGCTAACTTACTCTTGTGAAACACTCTTTTCAAACGAAAAACAATGGTATTTATATTTTCACGACAAAAAGTATTTAACTCATTATGATTTAAAAGCATCTTTAGTGTCAGATATTGAACAATGAATAAATTTTCAATATAAAAATGAATTATTGTAAAAGAACCTTAAAGATCTGCATAATGTTCAAAAAATAATAATATTTTTTTCTCTCTCTAAGATCTCAAAATGAGATCTACCACTAAAAAATGGAATAAATCTTAAAAGATTTTCAATCTTATGTAACATTATGGGTTCTACCAAAAAGTGGTCTAAGATCTCAATTTAAAAACTATAATTAAAATGCTCTAATACACGCTTTGGGCTAGTGCCAATAAGATTAGTCCGACAATAATACCAGTGCCAGTTCACTTGTACACTTCCAATTTGACAAGCTAAAAAATGGTCAACAGCAACACAATGATCCTATGCAATTATTTTGTTTAGAGGATCTGTCTTATAGAGTTATACTATTAATCACAGAGAATCAAATATAAATATATAAAATATAGAAAAACTGGATGCAACTGCATCCTCATCCAGTTCCTTCATAAAGTACCCGAATAAAGTCTGCTACCAAAATGAAAGTAATCTTCAGGCCAATGGTTTTAAATGAAACAGTAAACTTAAATTTTTGGCAACAATTGATTAGCTAACAGTTATAAAAAAAAAATATGAATAACAGATATGTCATGTCATCATAGCATATAAGTTTGTTTGAAGGGCATTCAACTGATGAAATTCACAAGAACAGAAGGCTCAATTTCCCGTATTCTAGGATGCCTAAGATAGTATGTGATCCAAATGAAGATGATAGCTCTTGCAGGAACAATAACTGTCACAAGGAAACCATTAAACCAACACCACAAAACAGCAAAAACACTTCTGTAGCTCTTCGATCCCTCCAAGTGACAACAGCTTGCAGCTTCTCTCCTAAGGTGGCCAAGTCACTAGTCAATTTTTGTGCATTCTAGCAACAATTCTCAATCTATCATACCTCCAACTTAAAGGCTCCCCATCAAGTTCAGTGGGAAACGACAGAAGGAGGGTTGGTTTACCTTTGGTTTTGGAGACCCTCTCCACGCAGAGTTTGTTGTATTCCACGCGCGACTTTTGATCGACGGAGAGCGTGGAGGCATCGACATCGTCGGATGCGAGGAGAGTGGGCTTCAACCGCTTCGAAGCGGGTTGGAAAAAGTCCGTTAGGGTTCTCGATGACGCAGAAGCCATTTCTTTCCCTTTGCAATGGAGGGAACGGAAACACAGGGATGAATATGTCATATTTTAAATATTGTATCCTTGAGTTAATGTCTTTAATGTTTCTAATCTTTACAAAATAAAAATTGTTTGTTTATTTTATAAAATAGCAAAAATTGTGTATTTTTAACTGTTGTTATAAATTAAAATCATAACATTTATATTGAACACCCGAACTAAAATTCGAATAAAATATTTATCAAAAAAATAACTAAAAACGTCTATATTTTCAGAAACAAAGATCACATTACAAATGTTAAGTTTTAACATGACATTTAAAAATATTTGCTAACATTTTAAAATTTCATAATAATTTTTTTAATATTTAATGTATAAAAAACAATTATAAAATATAATGGATGAAATATGACATTAAACTTAATTATATAATTAATCTTTTAATTATATTTTAAAATTAAATTTCATCTCTTAATTATTAAAAGGTTCAATTTATTTAAAATGAAATAGTTATATAATTTGTGTCATATTTCATAATCAATTAAATATGTTGTAACTTTTACATCAGTTTCTTAACAACTGATGCAAAAGACTCTCTTTAAGTTAAGTTTGGATGATTTGAGGTTGATGACATCTTTATTCTTAGAAATCGATTTAAAGAAATATAGCATATTACATTAAAGAGTAACAGAAAGAATATAATTATTTTATTTTAAACCATTAAGAAATCAAATTAAATATTTGAATAATTAAGAGAATAAATTAAATCTTAAAATATAATTAAGGAACTAATTATATAATTAAGCCTGTAAATAATAATTAACAACATTAGTGAAAAGGGCAAGAACAAGCTGAGAGAGAGAGAGAGAGAGAGAGAGGATCACCCATCCACGTAGGGAAGCCAATCGATCCCTTGCGCATTTGCTTGCTTCGATCCACACCACTCTTTATTCCACTCTTCATTCGTCTCTTCTCAGCCCTACTTATTCACACCACTCCCATTCACTTTCCGCCAAAGTAAGGGTTTCTCAGTCTAACCCCTCCATGCTCCATGCTCGTTGCTCGTTGCTCGTTGCTCGTTGCTCGAGAGGGCTAGGTTAACGGTGGCTTAGCTCGTAGCTCTAACCAATGAACCTCCGGAACGGTTAACTGTTTGTGCCAAACCCACCGTTCCGCGAAGAACGACGTACGAATTGACGATGCTAGCGTAGTTTCATTCTCTGTTTCCCAAATCTGTTTCTAATTGATCTGCTGTATCGTTTTCGTGCTCAGTGCCACCATGCCTCGTAAAGTAAATTACGGACTCGATTACGACGACGATTGCTATGATGATGATTATGATGACTATGCTTATGATGATGTTGATGCAGAAGACTATGGTTAGTTTGTTTAATTATTATTTTTATTCTTTACCACAATGATGCTTTCTTTCACTTGTATTTCCTCTGGTTTGGTGTTAGTTTCAAATTGATATCTGTTTAGCTCTGCTACATGATTTCCGTGCAGTTTCTCTGTTATGGAGCTGTGGTCGTTACTTGTTATTGCTACTAAGTTTTTTCTTTTTTTACTGAACTGACTACTTGAATTTTGACATTGTTTATTGTTCATAATAAAAAATTTCTGCCGTAACAGAAGGACCTACAAAGCAAGAGACCATTAAGCCTGGCCTTTGGCAATGCTCCATTTGCACTTATGACAACGATGAGAGTATGACTTTTTGTGATATCTGTGGTGTTGTACGGCGTCCCTTGGTTAATACTGGAACTTCCAACAGTAACAAAACAGGTAATCTAGTTAATGAAGAATAATTTGTTAATTGCTGGGGTTTTTTACTTTTGTTTTGCATGACAAGGATATCTCTTTTACATGGTCTAAATTTTAAATTAGTCTCTCTGCCTTTTTACATTTGTGGCTTAGGGTGTGGGAGAGGGAAAAAGTTGCCTAATTGATAGTCTTCGTTGATGTGGTACATAACTTTTTTTTTGTCATTCTGTTTTGATATGGGAAGATGGGACTTGGAATATCTTGGAATGTAAAATTTCTAAGTTCTTCTAGCTTTATTAATATCAACAATTAGTTTGAATCTGTGGGATGTTTTATTTCTATCCTCTGTCCCTAGAAAGATAAGCTGAGATAAAAACTTATATGAAATTCTGGTTTGATTATGATTTCTAAGGCTAAGTCATGGTACTAGATGACAAAAAATAGAATTGTTAAAACAAGATAGTCGTCCTTATCACAGGGTAGGATTAGATGTGGGGACAAAGCAAATCAAGAATGAAGCAAGGCTTCCTGTCTCTGTTTGTTCGAAATGGAAACTGCCTTAAAATGACCATATGAAGGAGTCTAAGAGAATGCCATGTACACAATTCTCCAAAAATTGCATAAACTGAATATTGCCAGTATGTTTTGGCTGTGCTTTTAGCAAAACCTTTATAATGAATTGTTGAAGGCTTCTCTATAAAGTACACCATGTGCTCATCAAAAGCCCCTAGAATATTGTGCCATAAGGGCTTAGCCTCCTTATGACACAAAAAACAAGTAGTCTGTTGTATGCGAACTAGATCTGCACATAAATGCACATGTGACTAAAGTAGCTTGTATTTAGTTATGGGCTTAGTAAGAACAACTTGTATGCTGAGTGCTGACTCAAAAATGCTGTGGTGCATCTCTACAAGGTATAACCAATGGTTGTATTCTGCAATTATTGTTCCTTCATGACAAATGCTTCCTCTAAATAAAATTATAGTTTCAGTGTAAATAGTTGATTATCATGATGCTACAACCTTTCTTGAGAATATTGACTATCATGATGCTGTATATCTTGTTCGTAGAGCACCCTTGAGTGGATTTGAGTGCAGTTCAGTTTAGATGGCAATTGTAGGAAGAAACACTAAACTGTGAGGTGTGTTAGGAATATGGACAATGCTCCTTATAAGACTTTGTCAATCCTCCTCCCTTGAGCTAGCTTTTGGAAGTGAGTTAGGACTTATCCATTTCTAATATGATACTAGAGCCTATTCGGTATTAATGGTGGTCTCCCACAAGTTTAGTCTTGCAAACCTCACACTCTAGATATCCTGTCCTGGGCGTGAGGTGTGTCTGTTAAGATGTCTTACATTGAATAGGAATATGGCTAAAATACTCCTTATAAGCTTGGGCAATCCTATTCTTCTGAGCTAGTTTTTGAGAGTGAACTAGACCCAGTCCATTTCTCGACAATAGCAAAATAGTGACCAGCAAATTTAAATAAGTGAGCTAAATTGATTAACAATTTTGGCTCTTGTATTAGTTATTGTTTGGTTTTAACAACTTGGAGGGAATTCAACTCTTTTCCTGAAAACTGATCATTTTGCATCATCCAGATACAAAAAAAGAAAAATATTAAACTGTTACAAACCAAGAATTAGGAATGGGGAAGAAAAGAAATATTTTATTGAATAGGATGAAAAGAACAAGGCATAACCGAATAGAAAGAGCAGTCTCTCCTTCAAGGATTTCTGCTTCACAAAGAGCTAATGCTCAATTTACAAATGATACCTGATAGAATGAGAGCTTTCCCCTTACATCCTCCTATTTATTTAACTCATTAACCCCTAACTAACTAATCAGTAGGGACAGGATTCCTCAGTGTTTCTGGTTGTTTGGCAATTTGCCACTTTACCTTTTTATGTAATGTTAAATAACAATAATTTGCTAATAAAAGGCGTAGCAGGAGGATGAGGAATCCTCAATGAAGGAAAATAATGTTTTATAAATTCTTTTTGCAAATCTGATAAAAGGAGAAAAGGGGGAGGGAGGAGAGTCAAAGAATATGAGAACATGTATCTGGCTGCATAGTGTTAGGTTTACAACAATGGCCATGATATTCCTATGACCTATTGAACAATGTCTTTGGTGCAGTTGAAGACATAACCAAAAGTCCTGGAGCATCCAAGTTGGCCAGGTCTCTTTTTCAATCATTACAACAACAGATTGCCAAAGAGACTGTATTGTTTCCAAAGCCAGATGATGGTTTTCTGACAGATGGCAGTAACTTCTACAAGCTTGACAATGTCCGAGGAGAATTTCATGAAATTCATAAGGATTTTAGTACTCAAAGCCATCCACATCTAAACATAGGTCTTCACAAGTTTTGATTCAGGATGTGCATGTGACTATTTTAAACAGTTTCTTCTAAATTTGACATTTGAATGTTGTGCAATGCAATAATAATTAGAGCAAAAGATCTATTAGTTGAAGTTCAGAGTTTGTTTAATGACGTATCATGATTTAGTTCCTGCAAGTTGTAACTCCTTGCATACGTGAGCAAAATACTTATTTATTCTTTTTTAAATAATAGTTATAAAATCATGTTTTTCTTTGTATACAGATCCTTTCAAGTTTGATGTTCCATCCCCAGATGATGTGGTTTATACTGGCCTACGTTCTTCCAAAACGGGTTTGAAAGGTATCCTTCCCTCAACAAATCTAATTTGGCTCTAGAGTCAACATCAATATCAACAACACCTTTAACCCAAGTTAATTGGGGTCAGTGGTAAATGAACTCAATGATAAATCGTAAATGAGACAGAAAGAGAAAGGGAGAGGGGAAGAAAAAAGTGGAAATAAGACAAAAGAGAGAAAAATGAGTGAAAGAAGAAGGGAGAAAAGAAGAGAAAAATAACTAAAACAAGGGAATGACATAGAACTACTAATGGGTTTAACCCTTCACCAAGCCTTTTTTTATGGGGGGCATTCCAGTAGTTGGAGAAAATGTGTTTAATAGTTAAGAGCGCTACTAACTATCATTTAATCTGAAAACTCACATTATTTCCTCGTGGTTCACTTCAATATTTTCCATAAACTTTTAATCCCCCCCCCCCCCCCCCCCCCCCCCCCCCCCCCCCCCC
>PYAF01001393.1:146320-211309 GCA_007407185.1 Glycine tomentella | reverse complement strand
GAAAAGATTTCTAATTCCTGGCGGTTATTTTAAGACCAATTGCAGAAAGCTTTCACTGATTCTAGTAGTCAAAGTAATTGGAAATATCTCAAGGCCACCTTTATCATGGTAGCTTTCACCCAAAAAAAGAAAAAAATATTTCTAGGAAAAACTGTATAGTTTTTCCGTATTTAGTATCTTCAAATTCTAATTCCTTGTACGCAAATATTAAGCTATCTTATTTGTGTAATGCTTTCAGACAAAGCTACAAACTTTAAAAATTCTCAGCTTTCATCAAGCACCAGAGAGAAGAATGAATTTTCTGTACAATCAAATGCTGAAAGTTCAGACAACTTATCATCCTTAATGCAAAAGAGCAAACAGGATAGTTCAGCTGAGAGCAAGCTTTCCAAAAATGTAGCAATTGGTCTGCAAACAAGTGGTAAAACTTCAAACAGCTTGCCAGAATCTTTGTCAAAAGACAAAGGTAACAATATTAATAAAATAAATTCTTCGAAAAATGGTACAATTGATATTCAATCAAGCAAAGAAAAGTCAGGTAGTTTGTCTACACGGTCAAAAGTCAAGGAAAGTGATAACATTAGTTCCTCTTCTATCAAAGATGGAAAACCTGAAAGTATTTCCAGCAGTTTCAACAACATGGTTGTCGATGTAAGATCTGGAAATTCTGATAACACTAATGCTAAGGGAACTCGCTCACATGTTTCTTATAAGCCTGAAAAATGGATGCTCCCTCAACAAGCTGAAGATACATTGACTCAGCTGAATCTTGCAATTGTATGCAAATGGCCTATTCTTTTGTACGTTCCAGGAAAGTATTTCTTGGAATCAATGACACTAAAATTTTTGGTTTGTTTATTGTAGGTTGGCCATGTTGATTCTGGAAAATCAACTCTATCTGGTAGGTTACTGCACCTATTGGGACGGATTTCCCAGAAAGAAATGCACAAATATGAAAAGGAGGCCAAGTTACAGGTAATTTCATTGTGATCATCTTTTTTGTGCTTTTAAAGCTTGATGTTTCTGAACTCATGCCAATTTCTGCTTCTTTTTTTTGTTAATCAGGGCAAGGGATCCTTTGCTTATGCTTGGGCACTTGATGAAAGTTCTGAAGAAAGAGAAAGGGGAATAACTATGACAGTGGCTGTTGCTTATTTTGACACCAAGAGATATCATGTTGTTTTGCTCGATTCCCCCGGCCATAAAGATTTTGTCCCAAACATGATTTCTGGGGCAACACAAGCTGATGCTGCAATTCTTGTTATAGATGCCTCACTTGGTTCATTTGAAGCTGGTATGGATGGCAGCAAAGGGCAAACAAGGGAGCATGCACAACTTATCAGAAGCTTTGGTGTTGACCGGGTTATAGTTGCTGTAAATAAGATGGATGCTGTTGCGTACTCCAAGGATCGATTTGATTTTATAAGGCAGCAGCTGGGAGTTTTTCTCCACTTATGTGGTTTCAAAGATTCTTCTCTATCTTGGATTCCCATGAGTGCCATGGAAAATCAAAATTTGGTGGCATCCCCTTCTGATGCTCGTTTAAAAAACTGGTATTTTTTTTATTACTCTAGGTGTGATTTTGACTTTTCATGATGGGCAATGAAGAGGGCTATGGAAGGGGTGGGTGTTTTTTTTTTTTTTTTTAATGTAAATTTCTGTTAGAAAAACATATTTTTCACTCTGGAATCATTGTGAACAGGTATGGTGGACCTTATCTATTAGATGCAATTGACTCTCTCCAACCTCCTACTAGAGAATTCTCAAAACCTCTACTAATGCCCATATGTGATGTCATCAAATCAAATACACTTGGACAGGTGTCTGCCTCAGGTAAACTGGAAGCAGGAGCTCTTCGGAGTGGATCAAAGGTATACCATTGGGCAATGTGGCTGTTAATGAAAAATCAAATGATAGATATGAATTTGGAATTCTCCAAATTAGAAGTGTTATTTACCGATCTGAATCTAATTGAATTTCTGCTAGGCATTAATAATATTTTGTTTATTATATTATTCTGTGTATTTACTGTATGTACTTGGTCTAGAAACTAGAATAAAAATGTTGAAAAAGGACTCACAAAGTAATAATATAATTAAGGACTAAAAACTTATGAGTTTAATTTATATACACTGTTAGCATAATTTTTTTATAAAAACTTTCAATAAGATTTGACCATTTTATTGCATCATCCTATTTATTAATATTATGTGGGGATATGGTAGATTTTTACTGAATGTCTGTAAAAATATTTCATGCTGACAGTGTAAATAAATTAAACTCAACTTATTAAGCATTATTATTATTTTATGAAACAAATATTTACTTGATTTTTATAATTTTTTGGTGAATAAAACTCATTTTATATACTTCTTTATAAATGTGCCGTTTCCCCCCGACATATTCAGTTAGACAGAGGCAGCAAGGGATGTTACCTAGAAGTTTTATTCAGGAAAATTGTCTAGCATGAAAATTGAGATAATACTATCTCAAAGGGCACAAATTTTTTTTTGCTAGCTTTTCTTACATGACATAAAACTATTTGTCTATAACTGTATTTTTTTAATAAAATTGTAGGTCTTAGTTATGCCTTCAGCTGTTGTGGGAACAGTACGCTCATTGGAGCGTGACTCTAATGCTTGTACTGTTGCAAGAGCTGGAGATAATGTAGCTGTAACGTTGCAAGGTGTCGATGGAAATCATGTGATGGCAGGAGATGTACTATGCCATCCTGACTTTCCTGTTGCAGTTGCTAAGCATTTGGAGTTGAAAGTGCTAGTGTTGGATGGTGCAAGTCCCATATTGGTGGGCACACAGGTGTGTACTATGGATGCGAATGACATTCCTTGCACTTTATTTTCCAGTTTTTTTTATTGGAGGATAATTTTTATTTTGTTTTTCTATCTCTGCAGTTAGAGTTTCACATACACCATGCGAAGGAACCTGGCAGAGTTTCAAGAATATTATCAGTACTTGATCCCAAGACGGGTAAGGTAACCAAAAAGTCACCTCGCTGTCTCACTGCAAAGCAAAGTGCAGTTATTGAGGTGAATAAACAATGCAAAACTCGCTGTTTCAATGATCTTCACTTTTGTGTTCATCTATGATGCCAAGGATTTGCAAAACTTAAAATGACTTTAATTGTGTCTGATTTTTAGGTGATTTTGAATGAGACAGTCTGTGTGGTAGAGTTCTCTAGTTGTAAAGCTCTTGGAAGGGTATCCCTAAGATCAATGGGAAGAACGATTGCTGTTGGAGTTGTGACAAGAATTATTGAAGAACAAGGTTAATTTGTGCTATTCATCATATAAAATGATGATAACAAGGAGGGATTCTCAACAGACCATCCATCTTTGTTTGCCATCCTAGTCTAGATTAAGTTGTGCTCCCAGACAACAGGCAGCTTTATAACTCTCGATGAGGTTTATGGGTTAGTACGTGAATTATCAATTATGTAAGAATGGTGAAGATTTTTTTGTATGTTTTTCACCATATATGTATCATAAGAGAGCGTTCCTTTTCAAAAAATCAAAACTTGTGTACCATAGCAACTAGTCGGACGAAGAGACGGAAAAGTATGCGAGGGATGCAATTGCTTTTATTCTTTAATGCCTAGTCTTCATTATAGATTGACCTACCTGCGTATCTATAATCAAATTTTGGGCTTGGAAATCATTTTATCGAAGTAGTGTTCTGCTTGAAACATGCGTCGGATATTAAATATTTTCTTAATGGAATTTGAACTTTAGTTTGTCATGTGAAAGATTAACCCCTTTCACTAGTATCAACTATCGTTGGTATGAAGATGCTGATTTGGAATCATATAGAATTATAGATTGCTTGACTTGTATCATGTATAAGGAATAAATCACATGCTAGTCTGCACGTGTAACCTTGTATTTCGAGTTACTTTGCCAAGTTCTCAATCCACCTATAGATATTAGCTACTTTATACCGCGACATCTAATATGTCAGCCCATAATTAAGGCCGTAACAAAGCCAGTTAAGCATATATGTATCGTGCAATTGCACCCTTCATTCATTCCATTGATTATGGTATGAAATGAGATACCTCAAATCTGGCAAAATTTTCGGACATTCTCTGATCAGTTATGTACAATCCAAGACATATATATACACACGCATATTACTAATCAACTGTAACCAAGACTCAAAGGTATTGTCCCCTTTAATTAAAATCCGATAAATAATAGGACATGAATTTTTTTATAACAAAGCAAAAGAGATTTTATTCAAAATACATACTCAGTAATAGGACATGAATTGAATTAAAGTATATATGCAGATTCCATTTCTACAATGTGTTTCACCTGTTTTTATCCCTTTATTCCCTCGTACTCTTTTTACTGTAAGACCTATTATTAAACTTCGTCTTAGAAAGAATAGAAAAGAAAAATTCAAAGCTTTTTTTAAAAATTGTCATAAAAAAAGTTGGATTTGACTCCTCTACAATAAATATAGATAAAGTAATTTCAGTAATTGATGAAAAAAATAATAAATAATATTTCAACATTTCTGTATACGTAATATTGACTATTGATTTTATTATTAACGATCGAGTTTACTTACTTTATCCCCTAAAATGAGTTGCTAATTTTAGAAGTGGCAGATCCATTAAAGCTAACAAAATAAGTAATGACTTAAACAAAGATAACTCTTTGTAACATCCCTAATTCATACACCACCATATGCAACCTTCCCGTTAAACCACTTAATTATTAGCTCAAATCATCTAATTGCCAGCTTATTTCCTTCTATTGCTTTCATCAGTTCATGAAACGTCCTAGTGCACCAAAAGATCATCATGGTCTCCATCATTTATATAAACTTCATATAAAGAGACTATCTTCTCACACTTTAAACCAGAAAATTTTATAGCAAATATGGCAAAATATGAAACATATGAGTCTCAGCTCTATTGCTGGCCTCTCTCTTGATGTGTCTCTTTGGAATCACTGCTGAGGGTGATTTCTTTGAAGATATTGACATCACTTGGGGTGAACATGGTGGTGTAAATATACTAGGAAGCAACTCTCTCGTGCTTTCTCTTGACCAGTCCTCTGGCTCTGGTTTTCGATCCAACGCAGAATATCTATATGGTAGAATAGACATGCAGATTAAATTGGTCTCTGGTAACTCAGCTGGCACAGTGACTGCATATTATGTGAGAAATCTTCTCTGATTCTGTTCTCATGTTAAATTTAATTGTTTTTACATTTGATAACGGTAATATATTTCATGTGAGAAATTCTTGTGTGCACTAAACCAACCAACATTAAGTAATTATACAAATCTTGTCCCACAAAAATATTCTATATTTCAAAAAGTGATCATGCATCAATTGTTAATTGACTTAGGCAGAAGAATCCACTGTATTATATGTAACTTTTGAGTTTAATAGGTATGTCCTGTTAGTTTAGAAGGCTTTACATTGTTAATCAATCTTTTGTATGAATTTTAAAGTAATAACTATAAAAGTCAATAAACTTATTATCCATCATAGTTATTATCGGATAATAATATAAAAAATCAAACTGTGTATATATTATTATTTATAACTTTTATGTTGCTTTTGACTGAGCTTATGTGTCATGGTGCAGTTATCTTCTGAAGGGCTAAACATGATGAGATTGATTGAGTTCTTGGGAAACCTCAGTGGAGAACCCTACATAGTCCACACCAATATCTACACTCAAGGCTCAGGGAATAGAGAACAACAGTTCTATCTTTGGTTTGACCCCACAAAACATTTACACACACTATTGTATGGAACCCTCAACGCATAATGTAAGAAACATATGATATACCTTTCATTGTCCATTAATTTTCATTTCTCTTAAATTTTACTGTGGATATCTTTTTTCTCTATGAAATTATGTTTAGGAAAAATGAAAATTTTCAAGGAACCATAAGTTCTATACAACTGTGTTTTTGAAGATGGAAATAATATTTGAGAGAAATTTTGTACTTTTTTGTAGAACTCACCTTCTACACCCTCTTAAATTCAAAAATTTGCTAGTTTCATGGTAGATAATATCCCTATTAGAGTCTTCAACGACTTGAAGCCAGGGGAGTTCCATTTGCTAGCAGCCAGGCCATGAGGCTATACTCCAGTCTATGGTGTGCAGATCAATGGGCAACGAGAGGAGGGCTTGTGAAAACCAATTGGTCCTATGCTCCTTTCAAAGCTTACTATAGGAACTTTGATGCTAAAGCTTGTGTGTGGTCTAAAGGATCATCTTCCTGTCCTTCAAACTCAGCTTCCATGACTCATAATACTTGGCAAGCTCAAGATTTGGATGCTAATGGTAGAAGTCTGAGATGGGTGCAAAAGTATTGCATGATTTATAACTACTGCAAAGATTACAAGAGATTCCCTCAAGGTCGACCTCGTGAATGCAGGCTTTCTAGATTCTCTTGAGTGTGGAATAAGTAAATTTAAAATTAATTTATTTTTTTTCATAATTTGTGTGTATTTAAAATTCCTCTCGAATACGGTTGAATTTGAGTAAGTTCAATCTGATTTTACCTTGCTTGCTTGAACTGATAATTTTACCTTTATTTACTTATTTTTCTAAAGAATGTAAAATTATTAAATCGAGGTCAACTCTTCATTTAAAAGGTGTTCTAAACATACAGTTTGATTTACAAAGAAGTTCAATCCTATTTTACAATTGAAAAATGCAAACGAATACTCTTTTTTTAGAGGACCTAACAATATTCTTAAGAAATTGGTTAAAGAATAAAAAATAAAATAAAAATTATTATTAAATTGCACTCTTTTGTAATTTCCAATGTAACCTCAACCTAATTTTCAACAAACTTTGTATTTATTGATTCTTCAACTAGTTCTATAAGAATACTAGTTAACAAAATCCTTTTACAAGTAGTTTCAAAAATGATAATTGATTTTTTCATCAAACCAAACCAATTCCATTCTGGACATGAGTTAATATGTTTATTTATTTAAAACGTTTCTAGAGTAATTTAACGGACACCTGATATAATACTACTGCAAAGCTCAAACTTCTTCAGAATTGGCTGTTGAGGCAGTATGGAAACTCATGAGTTGTTTGCATAATGTGATGAGGAAACACATGTTTGAGAATGCTAACAAAATTAATTAGAAGGGGGATTAGGTGCTTCAATTTAGCAAACCTACCATAATGATAAACCTTTGTAGTTCTGGAAGCATTGAAATTAAAAAGGAAAGTTCAAGCGGTCATCACTATAATATACTATAGCAAATGATTTGAACCAGACTACATCAAATAATGTACAAAAAATTCAATAATATATATTACATATAAATTAAACTACTAGGACCAATGGCTTCATTCCCTATTCCAACCTTAAGGTATATTAATCCATAACTCCAATACCTTCAAGCGACAAAAAATCTTTCATGTGTTACGCAAGAGGATCGACTCCTTGTGCCAGGCACCACACATTTCCCCAAACCTACAATTCATGCGAAGTAATTGGGACGAATTTTTAGAGACGGAAGTATGAGACAAAATGGTGAGCACATCAAAAAAGTAATGTCAGAGAAAAGAAACTCAAGGCTACATTGGGCTAGAATGTTTTTTTTTTTTTAACACAAAAATAAAATTAATATAAAAAAAAGGATAATACAGAAAAAGAAGGATAAAAAATCGTCAAAAGCAAGAAAACAAAGCACAATAAGAGGAAATCAAAGCAAAAAACTGTTTCACAATGCAAGAGACAGTGCCCAACTGTTTCTGAAAGCAGCCACTACTTACTAGTGCCTGGGTGAAACACGAGAGAAAACCTCTAAGGAAAAAAAAAATTTCAACCTAAACATCCTCCAAAAATCTGAAGTGAGGATCACCCCAACAACAATTCAACAACCACAATAGGAGCCTTATCTCACTCGATGAGATTGACTACACAGATCACACGACACTATTAGATTTGGTTAAAAACCCAATTCTTAGGGATATTATTCAAGTGAGAAACACACCCACAAGTAGGAAATTATTGCTCTAAATCCTTTTAATAGATAAACAAAGGAGTTAATGGCATACTCCAAGAAAGTGATTTCTATTTTAGAATCTACCATACATGTGAGCATTTATTTGCTGCATTCCACCTAAGACTTCAAATATTCACATAAAATGCATATCCATCTACACATATTAGCCAGAACATATAAATGCTTGGGGGAGGAGGGGGAGCAAGGTGGAGTAGAGTTATCAATAGCAACCAGAGGCCCAAAAATCAGCAGAGCAGGGGCACAGAACAAAGCAGAACTCTCCCATTCACAAATGCCAGTGCATGACATTTCAGTGTAGCAGGGCCAAAAAGGCAATCACGGTAGTCACAGACAGAAATAGAAGCTGTTGCAAGTATAGATGGTTGAATGGGTTGACAAATCCTAAATTGGCCTTCACTAAAATCCCAGTCAGAAGCATCGAAAAAGGGATTTTCAATCTCAGCTAGGATTTATGTGGAGACCTATTTCGTCCCAGCATAGTCCCCCCACATGTTTGCACTCTACTCAAGGTTTTCAATCCTCCATTTTCATACTATCCGGCTCTGTTTCACACTCACACAAGGTTTCTTGTTCAATTATAGGTGCATTACATATTACCAGTTTGTGAAGTTTTTACATTATATCCTCGACCTTTAGTGTGTGTTTGCCGCAATCAGAAACCATTCAATAGTGCAAGAAGTCATGCAATTTGCAGTCATTTAAATCTCTAGAATGGACAAAAATTAGTTTATGTGTACAAGCAATCTTCAAGGAAGCACATAGGCAAAACATAACAATTGCAATCCCCCTCCAAAATTTCCCCAACTACCCAAATTCACATATATCTTGGAGTTAGTCATATACAATTGAACAACTGGAGAAACAAAATGGAAAAAGAAATAGATTCATGAAGAAAGGATTGGTTTTAGTAGGCCCTAAAACTCCTAGCATCACCCATCCACCATGTGTATGCTTGCAACACAAAGTAGCATTATTACCTCAAACCCAATAAACTATCTCTTACACAGACAAATCTTCCATTTCCATCGATATCCACAAGCACACGAACTCTCACACAGACAACATAAAGAAATAATCACCACATATATTAACCCACAGAGGATGTGCGCTGCACACAACACGATCTTAATCAACCATAACACTATATAATCAAAAAAAATTTCACCACCTTCCATCCATTAAGTAGCAAAGATAAATAATACTCATCAATCTCTTTCCTAACATCTATATATATGTATATGTATATGTATATGTATATATATACATATACACATTTCTTACATTAAATCACTTTATTAATCAAAGAAAGACCCTAGGAATAAAGTAGATCAAATCCTTCGACAAAAAAGCTATCTGCTCTAGCACCGAAAATAACTACATAAAAATACCCCAGAGGAGAACTACAAGCATATTGAAAATGGAATGGAGACCCACATCAGAAATGCTGGTAATAAACCCAAAGTGGTAGCGCTTACTAAGAGACATAACAAGTTCAGAACCAAAGAAGAGGCTTTAAAAGGAGAAAAAAAAAAAGGTAAGTACTTTAACCATCAAAACTAAAACCCTATGAGAATAGAAAATGGGAGAGAAGGAGGAGGGGGAAAAAAGTTACCTTTAGAGCAGAAAGCATGGGCTGAGGAGGTGGGTATGAAAAATGCCATGGGACTGGGAGAGTGAGTGAGTATTCGCTGAAGAAAGCTGAGATAAGAAGAGAGTGCAGGAAGCTGAGACTTTTATATTACAGAAAGAGTGAGTGGTTCTTTCTTTTTTTTCCGAATTCTGAGGTAATGTATTTGGGTTGAAAATGAAAAGCCCCACCCTTGCTGGTATTGTGTTGTGTTGTGTGCTGTGCACCCATTGTCTTTTCTTGGGTGCTGAGACCAATGGTTTAAGAACATGCAACTTTGTTCATACACAAATTTTTGGAAAAGAAAACATAAGAAGACGGCGAAACAAAAAAGAGTAAAGTGCCAATTTTGTTCATGGAATTCTCATCCAGTGTAATTTTAGTCTTTAAATTTAGGGAAATTAAAAAAAAAAGTCCCTCAATCTATAATTCGTTTAATCTAAGTATTAAATTTAATGAGTTATTATCATTTTATTCTATAAAATATATATTAATATATTATTTAAGTCACATGTTACATATAGGTTATGTTTGATTTGCACAACAAAATTAATTAAGGAAAGACGAAAATGTACTCACGACTTTGATTGAGCTGATTATGAAGAGAATTAACATATAATTCGTCAGCCTAACATTATAATTTATGTCTTTTGCGTAAGGGACTACACTCAACGGAAGATTAAAATTTCTAGTAAAATGACTAGTGTAAAAAATCGATTTTCTTCAATTCTCATATCTAATCATAGGGTACAACGATATTTTTGTTTTTTTTCTTAATGATAAAAAAATAGTTTTTTTATATTTTTATTTAACTCTCTCATTTGTATCAAACAACTTTATAATATTATTTTTATTCTATTTTTCATTTATTTCTCTTAAACCAACCAATAAAACATATAATTTCATTTCTACTTAATTTCTCCTTTTTCAAATCATCTCTTTTTTATTTCTATTTACTGTATTCTTCTCTTCTAAACTAAACACTAGTAATTTTAAATTAAAGTGAGAAAGATATTATAATTTGAGGATTTTTTTTTATACTTTGTTAATTCTAGATACTAAAATGACAACAATTCACAATTTCATGCACCAAACTAAAAAAATACAACTCGGGCCAGTTGGTAATGGGCACATTAATTTCTAGTGTGTCCATAGACCAAACAAGTTTTAACTATAGAAAAATTATTTTGATCAAAACGACAATGGAAAAAGCAAATGTTTTTGTTTTTAATTTTGAGATATACTTTTAAAATTTGTATGCAAAAAAAAAAAAAAACAGATAATTATATGATTGTGAAATGCACGTATAAAACGATCGTCTAAAAATAAAAATAGGATTAACTATAATAAAATAAAATAAAATGTAAAACAATTTGTATGTATATGTACATCAAAATTAATCTATTATGTAAAAAAAAAATCCATTTATTAAACAACAGTACTTAATTTTAGATTGTTGCATTCTTGCCTCTAAGGACATATTTGTGTATTCCTTCCCATCCAGGGTTGTGGTGAGCGATCCTAACTCCCAAAAGAATAATACTAATAGACCAAGAAACATATCTAAAATCATTTTTAAACAAATGATAACATAATTGGATGCAATATATTGTCTCAAAGAAGTTGAGTTATAGGATTCAAGAACCAAAATGAATTAGAGTAATACTAAGTAATAAGCACTAGAACAACTTTACCTTCTTAAATGAATCCGTGCCACTTAACTCGAATTAGTCAAAATGCAATATAATCTCAAAAACTGAGGGTTTAAGGATTATTTTTTATATATAGAAAGAATATCCTAATACATATGTAAATTGTACTCCTCTTTCTATACCCTTAACTATTATTAAAACGCCAACTTGATATTTTAAAGGGGGGGGAAAATTTGGCAAAATTCCATTTTAATATAAAGCAATTAATCATAATCGCCCAAAAAAACTTCATTAAAAAGTAAAGTGTAACCTATAACCAAGTATAAAACTTGATCAAACAGTTCCCAAAAGAACATGATCTCACTTTAGGGTAGTATATGGCCCAGTCACATTAATCCTGTCTTGCAGATCACGATCCTGAGTTACTAGAAAATCAGATATTTCTTTCCATTGGACCTATAGGGCTACCTAGGGATTGTACAAATTCAAATCTTATCATCCTTCATTCTTTTAATATGTACTCCCACTAACATGAAATGAGCATCAACAAAGACACATGTATTCCAATCAATCAATTACAAATACAAAAGATAAAAAAGTAAACCCGTGTCTGTGGCCGCAAAGTAAAAAAAAAAAAAAAATGGAAAAACTGTCTGAAAAGCTAGTGTCAAGTGTCACCCTTGAGAAAGAACAGACCACATGTATATTACCCCACAGCTTAACACCCTTTTTTCCTTTCTCTTCATTTTGGGATAACTCTTCCATCAATCCCACCATCAATCCTCCACACCCCTTTTTGCTTATCCTCTTTGAGCAGTGTGCAGTGCAAAACCAAATATGGGAAACAAACAAAGAATGAATAGCACAAGATGAGTAGAACCTAGTAAACTTCACCAGCCATATTGCTAGAGGGGATTCTTTGTCGTTTCTCCACATATGCGGAAGGAAACCATCCTGCTTTACCGTTGCATTCTCCTTCTGACCATCCTGATGGGCTCACCTGGGTAAGAGCATTTGGAACTTTGGTAAACATGGAGGCTCGAAAAGATTGAGAGATTAAACGAAATAAATCAAGCAAATTCCACGATGACAATGATAGAAGCAAGCAACAATTTGCTGACTTTATACAAACCTTTCGCACAACAACAAAATCACCCTTTGAAAAACTCAGTTCCTTTTCTGATTCAGCGCTGAAGGGATGCGTTGCCTGCAAGAGATGCACCAAAAAATCAGTTGATGAAGAAATAATGATAGTGATGATGATAATGATTATCATAATAATAATCAACTGAGAAATTAGGTTTAGGAATTTAACATACTTCAGCCAAGAAGTACATTGTTTTCTCTGAGCCATTCTCAGAAATACCAACTGGAGGGGCAGATTCTTTCTTCTGTCTATCTGAGACCATCTGAGAGTTCCAATAAGATGAAAATTATTGAATTACGAAAATGAACACAATTCATAGAAACAACACCACACTCGAAAAAAAATAAGCCTAAAATTTTAGTACAGTTGGTTCTCACCTCAGCTTCAATTTCACCAAGAATAGCTGCAACTCTTAAATGAAAAGTCTTTTCCCCTTCAACCTATAAAATTATAAGCACAAACTATAAATAAACTCTACTCCCTCCATTTCAAAACTATTGATGTTTAAGGTTAGTATAAAATATTAATTTATTTAATCTATAATACCCTTAACTAATACAGGATATAAATGTGGTTTGCTGTTTGTTGAAGTGGTCGTTAAATAAGCTGTAAGTACAATTTTCCTCTTAAAGATCAATATAATTATTTTAAATATGGGTACATGTGGAAAAAAATAATTAATGAGACTTGAAACTAGTAAAACATCAATAGTTTTGGAATAAAAAGAAAAGACTAAAACATCAATAGTTTTGGGAAGGAAGGAGAAAAACAGTTACAAGTTTGGCATAAAGTTACATAAAAAAAATTACTGTGTTATCGTACCATGGCAACAAGCCTTTGAAAAGTAAGTCTCTGCTGTTGTGCTTCAACAGCAGCCAATGCAGCTGTAGCTTCTTTACCTAGAACTGCCATGTTTGCTTTCAGCTCCTGCATCTTTGCTTCCGCAGCATGCAGTTTGGCAACCTGTTCAGCAGTTGGAGCTTCCCGAACCCGTGCTTGTCTTCTAACAATCTCCTCTCTCTAATTGAATTTTAAAACCATTCCAAGTTATGATTAAGTAGAAACAAGTAAGAACACCAAACCCTAAAGTGAATGTAAATATGTAATAGATAAAAACCATGGATTCAGCAAAAAAAAAAAAGAAGATAAGAACCAAGGTCTAAAAATGGTAGTCTTCAATTCATCAGAAAAAAAAATGAAAGAGAAATGACAATCTGTGACAGCATGGACACCAAAGCAAAATGGAAAAAGGCAAAGTAAAGTATCTCTCAGATACCAAAGCTGTGAGCCCAAGCCAATGGCTGAAAAATTCCCAAAATGCAGACTCCACCACAACAACTTCTCCATAAAAGCTATTTCTAACACAACTATCCTCCACTCAACAATCAACATAACAACCTCCTCTCATATTTGATTCATGTGTCCACTCTTTCATTCTGGAATAAACTCCCATACTTTTGGTCCATGGCCTAATTGATCCAGCACCTGCCCATATCTTCTTTTGGCTCAACTTCTTGAACTCTATCAACATTGTTATCATGTAACAGCTGTCTGGAGACTTTCTTTATCAATAATTTCAACATATATTGTTTCTGCCTTTCTGGTTTACCATGCATCATAGAAAACAGGAATCCAAAACTTCACTATTCATTCCATTCCATATATAAGAATGAGATACAGAGTTCAAATAACAATTAAGTTACAGGTTGATCCAAGAGCAGAACTGCTAATCATTCTAAACTTTGACTTACCTGTGCCTCTGCTTCTTGTCTCATCCGACTATATCGTTGAGCAAGATGGCGAGCATCCTCCAAAGGAACACCATTGATCATTTGTCTCAAAGGATCCAATACCTGGAAATTGAAACCATTGGATTCACTTTTCTCCCCTTATACATGTAGAGATAATGCGAATAATAAATTACATTGATCTCCCTTGAGGATTCCAAATGTCACATAGACTTCCTCTGTAGTATCAAAACATAAAAATGTTCCTTAGATTTTCACCTTTTCTGAAGGGTTTCAAGAGTGGCACATGTTTGATCAAAATTAAAAATTGGGGGCTATGAATGGCTTGAAAGTAGTAGGTCAATGCAATATTTAATAACCTTAAGAGAGATATCAGTATAATTTACTTTAACATATAAAAAAAAAAATTGTATAAGCAAATGGCTATATTCTATCTTCCAAACTATCTGCTATGTAGCATGATCAGTTTGACACTCATAATCTAGAGATCCACATCAGAGTATTTTAAACATTAGTGTTTTGTTCATCTGAACTAAAAACTAAATTTCACACTGAAAAGGTCATGCAAAGTAAAATTGAAATGGTGACCCGGTTCCCCATGCATATCATACACAAACAGTAGCAGAACATGCTATTTATGAATTATAATATCTAAGTCCAGCCTCATCATAAGGTCAAGAAACACTATATAATGAAAAAGATAGTTAAAATAGCAACATGTAGATTTTAAACTCCTCTGTAGGTCATTGAAAAGACTCTATTACTGCTTCATATTTTAAGCACCAATTCTTTATCAACTTTTAAAACAACTACTTACTCAGCTAATCATTCACTTGACAATCAGCACACAAAATATGGTCATTTTAGGACTTCATCTTACTTTACTTTTCAGTGGACTCTTCAATATGATTACTGTATAATATAAAAAAATAAAAGTGATTGCATACAAAGAATGCCCTAGAAATTGAAATACATTACGGTAAATTGACAAAATTTAAACTAAATCATTTGTATCTGAAAAATAAAGTTTTATGAAATTACAACTTAAAACTTTTCAAGACTGGAGTTAAAAAACTGACTTAACGGGGAAAAAGCACAGAGAGTGATATGTAACACCAGTACACGGCTAAGAATACTCATAAATTAAGATGTGGCTGGGAGATAAAACTAATAGAATCTCGTTTTGAACTTGTATTAAAACTTGTACACCTGAACAATATATGAAAAGTCCACCTGCATAGATAAAAGCCGATTTAATTCTTCGTGCTCCTTTTCCACATGCTTGCGGGCATCACCATATACTGATGCAGCCTTAGCTAATATGTTGTCACTGTTGTTTTCTGCTCCATATTTACAGCAATCCTCAGAAAGTTTTGTTCCTGTCTACCATGGGTATTGTTTATGAGGATTTAATCAAATCATAAGTCAATAAACAAAACTTACAGGCGCTTCTAATTCCTGAACACATGCTATCAAGGACTTGTCAAAGTAAACTGAATTTGCAGGAAAAAAGAAACAAAAGCTAATCTTCACCTGTTTCAATATGCTTATAACCTATAGCTGTAAATGTTTCTGCTGCTTTAACAATTTCCTTCTGGAAGTCCTGGATCAGAAGATAGTTTTAAGCACATCAATAAACAGAACCAGCATGAAAAGACAAATCATTTAAGATAAATTTCTTTCACAAATGTTATATGACAACTACTACAACTGTGGTTCAGAAAGGCTGCACAGTCATGTTTAAGTTAACCCAAACCCCGGGTTAATTTATACATTCCCCATCTCTCACTACATCACTTAAGGTAAAGCTGATTAATAGACCATCCATAACTAACATGTATTCCAAGAGATATAATGTTAAATGTAGGATATCAATGTTTGGGGGTAATGATGGCGGCAACAAGATAATCATTCAGGATAACTATCCCCACCCCTTTTTCTCCAAAACCCCTTTACAAACTGTCAGATCCAAGCTTGACACGAAATGGATTTAAAAATTGTTGCAAAAAAAAGGTAAAAATAATGTGAGTCCATAAATCTGACAAGCACAATAATGCCACTCACCATGCATGAACATTGAATAGACTTCCCTAATAAGCACATAACATTCTATTTTGAGTTAATATGAAGTAGGAAATTCCTTGAAGCTCAAACATAGCAAAGCTAACAATTAATCTAAACATGAAGAGAAAATGCATACCTTCCCTGAACGTGTGGCCCTGTACAACTTTTCCAGCTGGTGATGTCTCTGCATTTCGACCTCATCGATGACCACAACATCTGAACTCTCATAACCACTACTACTGAACTGCTTTATTACAGCCTGAATAAAAAGTACACTGACAAAGATCACAAACTAGAAATTGGAAAACAATACTTTTACCCTGTAACTGTGAAAGTGTGAATCTAAACTTGTAACACACTATGGTTGGTTGATCCACAAGAATGTGCCAAACACAACCAGGAAAATAACAATTCAACACTTTAATTAAGAGAATTAGCATCTAGCAGAACCTAAATTATCGCATTAGTCAAACAACCCCATTTTCAATTGCATTTCAGAACAACGAAAGAAGAACTAAAAGGTCAAAAGTGATCGCCAAATTCTGGGAATTTGGGGTACCAATCTGCAAATTTGAGAAGAGAATGACGGAACTTGAAGTGAGAACGCAGAAAAAGACAAACTTGAAGGGAAGGGAAGTGAGAGCAAACCTGTTGCTGTTTGGCAACTTGCTCTCTGAGCTTGCTGGCTTGTTTCCTCAGAGCGTCCATGGCAGTTTATTTGTGCTCTCTATTCTCAATTCTCAGAATATAAAAGAAAGTATGAAATCAGATCCAACGAATGTTATCTGAGAGAACCCCAGCTCAGCTCAACGTTGTCAACTTGAAATTTGTCACTCTTTTCCCCTCTTTTTTTCTTCGCTAAATCCCAAAACCGTATATGATATACGTATGTAATAAGATTTTTATTTTTATTTTTATGGAAAGTATGTAATAAGAATAATTAATAAACCATATATGTAATGAATCATCAATTTGGTAATAGAGTATCACTCTCTCTTTTAAATATATCTTTAAGGTATTAGAAATTATGTTATATAATCTTTTAAGTATTGAAAGTTTTTTCAAATTAATCTCCTAATATTAGTAAATATACCAATCCAAACACTAAAATGATATATATTTAATAGTTTGAGAACCATTTATATAATTTCATATATTTTTGTCTTTTAATTTTATTTATTTATTTATTACTTTCACTCTTTATAACTTAGAAGATAAAAATTAAAAGATCAAATTACTAATTTTGTTTAAAAACATCAAATTAAAATAAACTTAAAAATAAAAAATTCTCCTTTTGTTTAATCTTTTTTCTTCCTTTATTAAGAAAGTTATTGAAAAATAAATGTCACATCTTAGAAAGAAAATGAAAAGTAATTATCATTATAAAATAAACAAAAAAAATTAATTCTTGACAAATTTTCAATAAAAAATATGTGAATGAATTAAATACACATAAAATTAGATAGTTTAAAGATTATGTAGATATATTAGTATTACCTATATCAATAAAATATTTTTTTCTTTGTAACTTATCACTTAAAAATTTCAAGATTAAATGTGTATGACTTTGATCAATTTTTAAGGATGTATACTTTAAAAGTTTTTTAGAAAGCATACAAGTATACAAGTAGTGGAATACATCCAAAAAAAATCTTATTGTGTTTATGAGCACAAACGTTAATCTCAAAGACAATCAAACAATACAAAGTGGTACTTTAGCAGGGATTGAAAATGGTATGAGGAAGAGGCCACCACACGATCATATATGGTCTATTAATTAACCAAGGAGATGTCACTTTTCATCTCTATGTCACTTTGATCAACAACATAAGACAACTACGAGCTCGTTCGTAAAATGTTTCTTTCGTTCATACCTTACGTGAAGAAAACTCGTGCGGATGCCCTAGCAAAACTGGGCTCATCCACCACCCATATGCTTCTACAACAGATATTTTAGACCACTGCCCCCAACAAATGCTTTTCCTTGTACTGACGGATTCCCTAGGAATCACCTACACTAGATTGTAATTCTGTTTTGTTCCTTTTTATTTCGACCCTCATCATAAAAAAATAAAATAAAAAATACAAAGTGGTATTAACGCAAGGTCTCTAGTATTACGATGTGGTTTAAGGATAAACTAAACAAAATCTTGTGAGCATATGACATCCTACCTAGGTGTTGGCAAGACCCAGATGATAGTTTAAAATAGATAGGACATGGATAAGGAGAAACTCTCCAATAAGAGGAACACATAAATTATATTATATATTATACAATTGATAATAAAATAAAGAAATTAAATAATACTACTTGTATTAACAAAGTGTATATTTTTTTTGTAGTTAATTGTTTAAGAACTCTCTAAGGTTAAACATACTTTGCTTGAAATAATTTTGGGATTGATGATTTTTTAAAAAGTTTTCTAAGAAACATGTTAACAAGAATAAAAAACACATTAAAAAAAATTGTATTAATTTGTAAGTTCAGTTGTTGATTGAGAAATAACCCAACATCACAACTTTACATCGATCAAAGATATATTTGAACTAACAATTAGACATTAATTCTTTTAATAAAATAATAATAATAATAATAATAATAATAATAATAATAAAATCAATAGTTACACGTTTCTTTTCCTCCCCTACTGACAATTATGTTGTCTTAATTTTGAATCTTTCCAAGTCACGACATCAAGAATGTGAACTAATATAAATAATAGTAGAAATTAATGAGTCTGTATATTTCTAATATAAAAATAAATATAATATAATAATTTTTGAAATTCAAACATATAAAGTTTGTAGGAATCACTTGTTCTTTTTACAGCAAGTTTGTAGGAATCACTTTTTACAATTATTTATAGTATATAAAAAGGCCATTTGAAATTAAGAAGACGTTGCTCTAAATTTTACTACATTATTATTAAAGACGCGTTTTAGAAGATTTTTAGCTTCTGATGAGTGATAGGTGTTGTTCACAATAATTTGGTCAAAAGTAAACAGAAATCTTATGAAAATCCAAAACAGATGCCAAAAACGGTAATTTGTTATTTTTAATTAATTGTTACCATATAAACAAATTTGAAAGTTTGAAACTTTTCTTGGTGGGTAGTTCCGCAGTTTGAACTTTGAAGCTTGAACATGACAAAGACATGACACCCTTTTCAGAAGCCTAATATTTCTCCTTGCTGTGTCGCTGCATTACATTACCATATATATTTAGGGTACAAGAAATAGCTATTAACAGTTCACTTTCACTCTCTGTAGATTTGGTTTTTGTGTGATAGCTTCATAGTTATTTCACTCTCTAGATCATGCCTTCAGGTGCTAGGAAGAGAAAAGCTGCCAGGAAAAATAAGGCAAAGGAAAACAACATCAACCCATCAACCAACAACCCCAAAGGTACCATTTTTCATTCAAATGCATGCGCATCTGGCAATTAATAATAGATGGGTCCTTTTCAGTTGTATATTATATCTCTTTTTGGTCTTTTTGTTCTGTTTGGGTAGATGGGGTTCTGTTAATTATTATTGCTTTGTTTTACATTCATTGGGATTTAAAAAAAAAAAATTATGTTGGGAACATGGAGCTGTGATTGATTGTGGTTGGGGTAGTTGAGTTGGGTACATTGGTATTTGTTAATTTGGTTGTTTTAATTGACAATAGTTTGATTGATTGTGTAAATAATAGGAAATGGTGATTTAAAGTCGCGAGATGAGAAAGGAAGTGATGGTAGTGAGGGTAATTCTCCAGCATTTCATGAACATGGTGACCATTGTAATCCATTCAATGGGAGTGAAGATCTGGAAGAGAGAGGGCCATCGGCTGCTCAACCGCGTGCTTCTGATGTCGTCGAGTCCCTGGAAGAAGTTGTTAGTGATGTCAAGATTGACCAAGTGTTGGGAGGAAAGGAAGATAATGTTGTTATGGTAGAGAGAGGTTTGAAGTCTGAGGAGTGTTTTGAGAGCAAAAATGCAAGTTTTGTGAATGGGAATGGTGGCGATACTTCAAAGGGTCAATCCCTCGCTGAGAAGAACTCAGAGGATGGGAATTGTAATTCAGTTGAAGAGGCAGTTACAAGTCATAAGTTGGTTAAGTCCATTGATTCTTCCCCTTCCAAAATGACTTCGATTACTGAAAAGGCACCAGTTGAGGAGACTGTTAATTCACCTGCTGTCTCTTCTGTTAATTTAGTTACGGCCATGGCTTCTGTGTCTGAGGTGGAAAAAAAGAGTGATACTGGAAGTGTGTTACAAGAGAAGTCAGTAGTCCATCCCGTAGAAGTGACCAATCTTGCAATGAAGATAAATGATGATAATGTATATTCCTTAACCAATGATAATGTGACAATGTCAAGTGTGGAGGCGCCTAAGCCAAAGGAATGTGATAGTAAAATGTTAACTTCACTGCCTGCTAGTCCTTTCACTAAATTTACCAATGGTGCAGAACATATTAAGGACTGTAAGACTGCAAAATGTTCTAAAAATCAGGTTTTACATTTTCTCTCATATACAAATTACAAGTTTTACAAGATTTGTAAGTTTTTGGTGAAAAACTAATTTTAAATGTGATTTTCTTTGCTAAATTCATTTGCAGCCTCATGTAGCATTGGCTCCAAATTTGGTGCAAAAGACCTCCTGGTTGAGTTGCTGTGGATTGTTTGAAGTTCTGTCAAGTTCAAATAGATAGTTTCAGGTTTTTCCTTTGAAGTTATTTTACCTTGTAAAATCATGTCTGTGTGGTTTCTCTTTCAACTTAAAAGGTTGTATTTACATAATATATAGATAAATTTGCTCGTCTCCTGTATGCTTGCTTATTGATGTTTTTAGTGCATATCTTGTTGCTTTGTTTCTAAATTCTAATTGGTTTGGTTATTTGCGTTGTAACTTTTAAATTATTAGAGGGAAGTTTGGTGGTGTTTTCTTTCAGTAATCATTGGTTGTTTGTCATTGGTGAGTTCGGGGTGTGTCATGGGTCTTTGGACCAATTTGTAGATGCTAGCTTTGATGGTTTCAATACAAATGAAGATGCTAAATTTTTGTGACTATCAATCCATGATATTATTTGGTGCATTTGGGAAGAGCACAATGCTCATATTTTTTACGAGATATGCTTGGCTGAGCAGATGTTTTGGAATGTGATTAGGCAATCAGATTCAATTTGGTTTTAAACACATGGTCTTTTTAAGTGGGTTTCTGTAGTGGTTAGGTAACTTTTCTCCATTAGTGATTTGTCTTTTTCTGTTATTCATTTTCCAAATTCTTTGTTATGGAGGATCTCTTATTCTCCAATTGTCTTGTAATTTTATTTTCTTCATCTGATTTTCTTCTTTTGTTGTTGACACTGTCTTGTTCATGAGATTCATGAGCATAATGGGAGGGCATGATTCTTGTAAAATAACAGTGTGTGCATTTTATTCTGAAGGTCACATTTGTTATTATTCAAGTTCAATTAGTCTGAGCGTTATCAAATATTCATGCCTTTTGGACACAGATTTAAATTATTAAGTGCATTTCGGAAATCCGGTGCAAAATGACTTTTGAGGCAAAAATCATTCTGCCAAAGGATCAAGACCACTACTTTTGCTTTCATTTTACTTTTACCTGTTGGATCTGCATTGGAACGTGCACTATAATAATTTTAACTGCAAACCAAACATGCACTAAGATGTACTTCTTAGTTCTTCATGTGGTATCAATTGGTTTTTTAAGTTATATTATTCTTTCTAATAATGCTCATTTTGGGGATTATTGTAGTAGTATATTGCTGTATCAGTATACAATTATACATTTTAAACTTGCAAATCAAGTTATGGTTGACAACATTCTTCCCTCTGTTTTTCTTGCAGAAATACAAGAGACAAGCGTCAAGCGTGAGTATCTCAAATAATGGGTCAAACTTGTGAAGATTTAGAAGAATTTTGTGATATTTTGATTTAGATTAACTCCTTTAAGCTTTTCAAAAATATAGCAGGCAACCAGGCCAAACTGTATAATCCATACAACGTTTGTTTACATTACAGTGAGGTTTGTTTGTAGTTATTGTGCTAGCAACAGTTTCAGTCTTTCAAACTGATTTGTTAATTCTGTGACATGGAATTTGTCATAGTACTGTTTATTTCACCCTTTCTAATAATGTAGAGCAGCAGTGTGGCAGCAGTGAGACATAGAAACTTCCTTAAGAAAATTCACTTTGATCTTTATGATCTATTGCACGATTCTCATGCATAAAGCACTTACAACTGTGTTTGCAGCGCACCTCTTTGGGTGTAACTTTACAAGTTCATCTTTAATCAGATTAACTACCAGAACCATAACAAAGCAGGATTCTTCATGTTCTAACTTATGGTGCAATCATACCTAGGATGTGTCCCTGTTCAAATGTCCTTAGTTAGCTATCACCTTGAGAACTTCATTGTAGACTGATGAAACTTTGCTCCTGTCCTGGTCATGGAAATGGTCCTTGTTTAATAAATGGTTTTTCTTGTCAGGGTTATGGTTCAAAGATTATTCTTTCATGTTTTTCACACTAGACCATCCTATGGATACCAACTGAAGATTTCGTAATTACTGTGTGTGAATTGCTTTTCTAGGAAACAGACCCTTTTAAAAAGATCTAGAAAGCTGCTTGACTTTGCATACATGGTCTTTGTGTGCAAATGTTTGGATTCTATTTCTATTGTACCATGTTCCTTGAAGACTTATAAACGCTTATCAAGGCTATGTAGCCTGGTATCCCTGTCATGATCAATGCTCACAGCTTAATCCTACGAAAATTGGAGAAAAAGAAAAATAGAAAAAGTAAAGAGTGTTCTCCTTTATTGCTCTTGTAAATGACATACATCTTCTTGATTCATATAAATCCAAATTCCAACCATTCATATCACACCACAATGCTAATTCTCCTTTAACTTAAATGAATTAAAAGTGTTGATTGTTCAGACAGAAAAAGTACATAAACCAAAGAGAAAAGAAAAAGAAAGAGAGGGAGAGAAAAATACAAGCACACAAATACAATTCTTCATGGCCATAAAAATAAAAACACATTCCCTCAACCTTCGAGTTCATCTTCTATACGCAGCAGCACTGTGAATAGCAACTACGTAGAAAAGCTGTGTAGCTGAAAGTATAATTATAAAAGCCTCCATTGTTTTCTGCAAAATTAGACATTTCATAGTTCTGTCAGTTGAAAATACACTACAAGAAAGTTTTTAAGAAAGTAAATGAATCTTCCTGTCTTACCAGGCGTGCATTTCTGATATGAAGCTCAATCTCTTTCCAGGCAAAGCTGCATAAATTTAATTCTAGTTAGATAAGTAAAATAATGCCACATGATTATTTTTGGGAAGGGGTGAAGAATAGAGATAATAGAGAAAAGCCTACCCCATGGCCAGGAGTGTAAGAGTCCAAGCCACTGTAGCAACTGAAGCTGCAGATGGCAAGCTCTCTGAAGTCCATGACCGGATATGAATGATTCCTGAAATTGCCGATGCAGCACCAACCACTCCAGCAAGCAAAGCAAATGTGACAAAGAATCCAGTAGATGCATTTCCCATTGGGAAGAACAAGGGTGAAAAATGCGCTGGCAGTTTTAATTCTGGACCTGCATAGTGCATAGTTTCTTAACAACATAAGCAAGCTGAAGAAACCCAAAGAATGGTTGGTTACATGAGAGGAAACATGGTGACATTTTAAATTTTCTTACCTATAATAAAACCATGATCTATTGCTCTGTTCATGGCCCATCCACCTATGCCCAAAACTATGGCATACATGCAGAAGTTCAGCCCCAAAAGAAGGGTGGCAATAGGCTTCATTTGCTCATTAGCCATTAGTGTTGCGATATGTTTTTCGGATAAGGAAGAAAAAACTGTTCGGAACAAGAAAAGTAATAGGGGATTTCAGGAACCTAAAAAGCAGTGAAGGAAAGTCTCTAAATCCAAGGACCAGGAGGTGCATATGTTTGTTACAAATGAGAGTTCTTATATATATATATATATATATATGAGAAATGGATAAAACAGAATTTTGGGTTCTTTTCTTGACAAGGCTGCTAGTCAGCTCAAAAGCTTCATGCAGGCCTGTAAAGATTATGCCTGACAATTACACTACACATTAATATATGTCTGATGCTTACTTGTCTCTTATTTTTAAAGTTTGTTTAACTGTCAATACCTTCCCAACAGGCAACTTCTTAGGAGTTGTCAGTTGTTTGTTCTCTGAGGCAAGTCATATTCTTTGCCACTCCTGAACTCTTCTCATTCACAACATTCATAAATTGCCAATCCCTGTTAAAAAAAAAAAAAACTTACACTGTTTCTAACAAATTTAACAATATTGCGCAAGTATTTATTATTTAGTTTTATATACTAAAAAAACCTAAGCAAGTAATTGGGTATAAGTGGTTAATGTAAAGTTAAGGTTGAATTATTCGAATATTACCCGAATTCAATCTATGGTGAAAACAATTCTTGATCAAATTTTACTTATCTTCCGATCAAACTCTATATTAGTTAGGATCATTTTTCATTAATGAATCAAAAGATTAAAATAAAAAAAATATGTTTTATTATTTAATATACAATGAGATAATTACATAAATATCTTATATTTTATAATTTTATTAGTAATAAAATAAAATTATATTACCAACATTTAAAACACATTTTTATTTTCAATTACTGATATAAAAAAGACTCAAATATGTAAAGTTGACATGACATGATAATATATTGATATTAATTTGATTTTTCCCCAAATATATATTGTAACTCATCCTTTATTATTTTAAACTTTATAAGTTACATTTATAAATTTATTTAAACGTTAAATTGATTAAAGTTGAATGTCTATCTCAGTTAATTGAAAAAATGTGTATGAGGATTGTAAATCCTCTTTTACGGATAAAAAAAAACTTGAGTCTAAAATGTACATGAATAAAATGCAAGTTAAAAAAAAAAAAGGAAAAATAAACTATGTATTATTTTATTAAATTTTATAATAATCATCTTAAAAATTATAATAATAATAATTTTTAATGGATTGTCAATGTAAAGTTTTTAGGTTAAATTAATTTTTAGTCCACTATTTTATTATTTGATTCAATTTGCTTTTCTAGTTTTTTTTTTTTAATTTAACTAAGTCTTTTAATTTTAAAAAAAGTTTCCATTTGTTCATTGTGGTTTCACCTACCAACATTAAGTATGTGGAGAAACAGCTAAGGTGGGAAACCTTAAAAGCTCTCCACCGTGGGAAATGACTTTACAGCCGTTAGATCCTTCTCTTTCTTAACTGATGGCTGAATTATTCTTTATTTTCTTTTTTATTTATCTTTTTCCGGTTTTATCCCCTCTCCTCCCACAGTCACAGACAACAGTACTCCACCATGGACATTCCCAGGGGCCGCGTTTCTTTGTTCCGACGGTGTTCTATTCCCTCTGTCGCTTTCGTCGCGGCTTCATCCCCAAAACCCTTAAACCGTTAATTAAGACCACATCAATGATCAATCTCACCCCGTCGCGGAGATCGTGAGCGGGTAGCAGACGTCAGAGGAGGATGACGAGACAACAACGCTTCGAACCACCGCACCCCAACTCTCCCTTCTTAACCCAAACCTGCAAAAATTCAGAAAACAAACAAACAACGCAGCTCTACGTATGTTTTAGGAGCTAACAAGGTGTTAGGGGAAAAGTAATTACAATAGAAGTGTCGTCAGCGGTGGCCGCTACTACTGTTGTTGGCTGTTGTTTCCAGCGGTGGGTGGAGATAAAGGGGCAAGGTTTTATTGGAAAAGATTGAGTAAAAGAAGAGAGAAAAAAGAAAAAAGGAAAACCTAGCCGTCCATTTTGAAACCAGTAGATCCAAAGGTCACATTCAATAAAAGGAAAGACACCTCGGCTATGTGGACTTTACCATTATCGATTTGGATTTATTGAATGGAAGGATCTAATTGAACTCATTCTAAAAATTAAATGATTTCATTAAATTAAAAATAAAAAATCAAATTAAATCAAAATAATAAATTAAAAGACAAAAAATTAATTTAATCAAGTTTTTATATTGATACGTATGATCATTTAACTCATAAGAAAAATGAAAACAGTCATGATTAGCACTGAATGTATGAATAAGACATTTATTAGATGGAGACCATTTATAATGTTTATTAGAAAAATCAAGTTTAGAATGAATAAGCCATTCAATCATTTTTGGATAGCTTACCTTATTCATCAAATAAATCAAGTTTAGATGGCGACCATTTATAATGTATGAATAAGCTATTCAATCATTTTTCTAATAAGACATTATAAGACTTTAGAATTAAAAAAGTCTCATAAGGTAAGCTATCCAAATTGGGCCAAAATGTATGAATAAGACATTTATTAGATGGAGTTCGCCAAGCTTTCCATAAAATTCCAAAAGGCAACAACCTAAGCCAAGACCTGAATTTGAATTGCAAACATCCGTAGAAGCAACTCAAAATTTGAAACCTTGAAAGACATGCACTTAATTTGAAAGAAATATATCTATTACAATTGTATAGTAGATTTTGTTATTAGAAAGAAATGAACTAATGACTGAATGATATAATTTATTCATCAGCACTAAATCCCATTCCTCTTTTTCTTCGTTAAGTTTTTCGTTCTGGATAAAAAACTATGAAACCTTTTTTCATTCAGAAGAAACAGTCACCCCACCAAAATCTAGAGTGTAGTACAAAGGCATGTTCCATGCTTGCAAAAATTAACACTACCAATCATTATGGCTGATAAACCTCGGGAAGCTGAAGACCAACACTAGAAGCAGATTTTCCAAGAGTCCTTCTTACTTCATCTGACCTATCCACGGCAATATTGTATGAAAAAAGTAAATCCTGCAAAAATGTCAACAATGATGCATGGTCAAAAAGCCAGATGGATAAAACGTAGTTTTCTTGAAAAATATATTTATTCACAATAAAATGAGTAAAAAAATGATATCAATAATAAGACAGAATCTGCAGAGGTTTTCTCCAGGCTCAGCCACACCTCAGTGATGCTGATCACTACTCAAAAACCACATCCTCTTAGTCTTCTGTGCTTATTTTAATTTAACAATATACATACCTTAACTAAAGCTGTTAAGTGTTGACACTTGACACCTTTTTATAACTAAACGAGTTTGTGTAAATCTCATTGTTTGGCCAATAATAACGGTTCAATCAAACTTCTTACCCACGGGCACAGACAAATGACTATTTGAATCTTGAACGAAAAATGAAACAGAGCAATACCTTGTGATGGTGTACACTGTTAAGAAGAAAAGTATAATCACGGGCAAGCTTTATTTTCTGTTGGATAGCCACACTGTCAGACAAATTTCGGTTGTTACGGAACTCTGAGGTTACAAATTCTATAAAATGTCTCTTGGTCTCTTCCTTCCCAATATGTTTCTTGACCGCCTTGAGAAGAAGGCGATAAATGTTAGCTGTTTGGAAGGCGTCAGATCTCATTTGTTTCTATCAATATCCACAACCTACTTTCCTGCATAGGATAGCACGCATTATAGGAATCTTGTTAGCAGAAAAAATGAAAAATAGAAACCTAAATGATGGGAGGGAGAAGGTATAAAAGAAAGATTACAACAGAATGACGAGTGCAAAATTTCATCCTAAGTAGGTGCAAAGAATCAAAGAAAAGATAAAGAAAGTTGTATAGAATGAGAATCTTCAATTCCTTTGTGTATTTGATTCCAATACTAACAAAATATTAAGTACAAACTAGGATCAATCTTGGGTTTGGTAGAGCTCCTAACTGAATTTTACACTACAGCAATTTTCTTCATTAGAAAATCCTAAAAGACATGCAGAAAAAAGTTTATCCTATGTTTATGTATAACAATTCAAGATAATTCAAATTTGAAGTCATTCCATCAACAACTGAACACTGGAAAATACTTAGAAAGATGCCATGATCATTCTACAAGAAATCATTAACTCATAGCTTGAATGTGCACCTACAGCTAGCACGTTTTTCAGATTCCTTGCTCTATGAGTACTGTCACAATGCATATCAAAGATATAGTGTGTCATACTCATATCATATGTGGTCCAATAAACAAGTGAGAACGAAAGCAAGGGGTATGTCAAAAGAATTTGTTGTGAACATTTTCATTAATAAAATTGAATATTGGACCCCATAAATCACAATTTGTTTGTGGTTCCCCTTCCCCATGTTTCAGAACACATATCAAACAGTTTGTGTGCAAAATGAAATATACTGCAAAAACAGAATGCAACAAAATGTGAAGCATAACGGAACGGGCAAACAAAATATCATACAAGGAAAAATACATAAATAAATAAATAAAAGTCAGATCCACAGACACAAGTATGTTCGTAGTCATGGGAAGTTAGAAAAATAAACAGAGAGCAAGTGAAAATGAGGAATAACACAGAATCATATCATATTAACAAACAATTAAAAATATCCATATTTTTGCAACTATGAAAATGCAGAAAGTAAGTTCATTAACATTCGTAGAAGAAGCGATTGAAGTACTGCAAGCAAAACAACGAAAATCAAATCAGCGTTGCTTACTTATTTTCTTACTCGCCGAACTCAAAGCGTTGTTTATTGCGTTTGCGTCGCAAAGAGAGTCTCTTGCTCTAGGCAGGGTTTTCAGTTATTATCTAAACGAATAAAAACTTGTTTAAAATGAAAAAAATGATTAAACGAATTTATAACTTTGAATAATTAATTTTAGCTTTTAAAAAAAATGATTGTGGGTTAAAAAAATATTGAGTAAGTAATAAAACAGAACATTAAACTAATAAATGTAATATTTGTAAAATTTTGAACAGAAGTTATTAAATTAGTCAAAATCCTAATATGATTTTCGAAAGATAATGGTCTAAGATTATGAATGGTAAAATTAGTTAAAAGTTGGAAAATTAGTAACTAGCTGAAAGTTATAAATTGATAGTTGAAAGTTAAAAAATTAGTTTATTAATTGATAAATATTTAGTATAATTAGCTCAAAAGTGTAAAATAAAAAAATAAAATAAAAATGTTGTTCATTTAAAAAGAGTAATAAAAAATTTGGATAAATATATTCAAGATAAAAATTAAAAAAATATAAAAAATTTAAACTATTTCAAGTAACATTTCAAAAAATAATAAAAATTACTAAAAAATTATTAAAAAAAATTGTTTATTAAACTGTCAAACAAATCTTTTAGTTAGTAAAAAGAACTAAAAATAAATTGAAATTCCTTGTCTAACATAGTCTAAAGGAAAAAAAAATGTTTATTAGAATAGTTTATCCATTTATCTATTCATTTTTGTATAATTTTTTTTGAGTTATATGTTGTTGGTGTGATGGTGTAAAATATTACGGATTTTATAGAAAAAATTAGTAAAATCTGATTAATCACTGTTAAGTTCTTGCATGAGCCAAGCTGATTAATATTGCTTTGTGCAAAACTTGTGGAAACCAAAGTTAGTGAATAACGCTTTGTGCGAAGCTCATTCCACTTATAAACCTGCACGTATATGTTGCTCCATACGCCCTTAGAGGATTCTTAACACTTATTTACACCCCACCTGGGGGGTTCCAACATATATAAGGGTTAAGAAACCCATACTTTACAAAGATTACCTGATGACTATACTTTGATGTTATAATTGTGACTTATTACCATCAGAATCCTATAAACAAAGCACCTAAAGAGTCACCATGTATATAAATGCTTGCTTTTCATTTACTATTATTCTGTTGATTCATCCAATGACTTGCAACATTACAATAGCTTTACATGTATCCACCACCTTCAATGACCCGTTGAAACGTAGAAACACTTGAAAGCTTAGCTTGATCAATAAACATTAAAAGTAAGCTTCAAAATAAAATAAAAAAATGCATTTAACCAGGAAATTACACCATCAATGACTGAAAATCATATCCAGCTCAAATGGTAAATCTCATTCATAAAATATTGTTGAATCTCGTGTCTACATAAAAAATTCCACATATTAGAGGAATATCATACACGATACATCATATATAAGCCCATATTTTGTTGTTTTTTGGGGAATCTGTGATTTCTTTCTCTCTCATACATGAGTATTACAAAGTACTAATACTATCTAATCTATAGGGGCTGTCATCTAATACATGAATATTCCCTCTCATCACTAAATCAATATACTTTATTGGATTATTCTCTAACCTCCACTATACAAACCTTATCCAACGAACATGCGTTTAAGGAACTATATATGCTACAAGAGAGCTCATATGAATTGGGGGTGGACGAGGTGAGAGTAACCCATTCTTTGTCAACTTTCTCAACAGAGGAATGTGCCTTTGGAATTGCATCAAATTGGAGTTTGTTGCTTTGCTTCGTTAACTTCTTTACAAAGTCCATCGAGAATATCATGTCGAAGTTTTCTTCCGAATCAGTGATTTTAGGCGAAATTTGTATCCCAATCTTGGCTTCCCGTGAATTAATCAACCCAAGAAGTAGAGAGTTTCCACCGGCCATTTTTTCACTTGTGCAGCAAAACTACAAGAATGTACATTACAAATGAATCAAGCAAAGTATACACCATTAAGTAACTGTATAGCTGCAACAATGAGTCAACACTAAAAGAAGATGCATCAAATCAGCAACTAAAAAACCTAATAAAATGCTGCTTCTCTGTTTTACTCAAAGAGTTATGCATTACATGTTAAGTCTTGACAAGTAAAAGTGTAAATGTATAATATGCATGTATCAATCTCAATATAAAGAGAAAAAGAAAAAATAATCTAACCTCAATGTATTCAACACCCATGTCAATAAGATTATCTGCAATACTATGTTTTGAAAACAAGCTAATAAGTCCCCCAGATCCAACTGGAGATTGGAGTATTTCCCAAGGTGATTTCATTAAAATCTTATATTTGTTCTGTCCCTCGGGCAAACTGCTAACTACTGGCAGCCTCTCTTCCTCCAAAAACCATACCTGAAAGAGGGTTAAAATATGATATTATGCAAAAAGCCAATTACACAGGCATGAGAAGAGCTCGGCACTAGAATTATATTTTAAAATAAAAAAGACTAATGTTGTTTTGTGTATCAATTGAATGTTGATGCTTGCAGATGGAACATCACTTTACTTCTCCAGTGTAAGATAGTATGATTCATGGTAGACATAATGATATCTTTAAAGGTAAAATACCATAAGAAGTTAAGGGTTACTGCAATGCAATATTGAAATTTTCAGTTAACAAGCAATGACCAAACAATATTCCATCCTTTACACTTCCCCGGACTAAACCAATATGGGTGGATGACATATTATTCATAATACAATATTGACAATGAGACAAGACCAAACATTGTTAGAACAAGAAGTAAAGGTAAAGTAGAATTTCAAGATGAAAGCCATTTGGAAACTAAAGTCGTATGACCTTTCCTTTCAACCAAAAATTCTGAACCTCAGTGTATGTTATTTGGGATAGAACAAGAGATATGCAACAGTGACAAACTTTAGTACATATATAACTGAGATAATACATGATATAAAAAAGATCCTTGGTCTGATGTGAACCTTTTCAGAGTCAAATGCGAAGTAATTGTTGCTTGTAAACAGATTTCTAAAAGACTGAATTTGTTGGGCTGAGGAAACCAAAATTAAAGGCACAGAAACATGATCTTTGACCTGCAAAAGATGCAAAATCATTAGGTGAAGGAAAACTATTCAGTATAGTCGCTCCAAAAGATACTTAGTCAGATAATACTTCACAAATGAGCCTAACTTATATCATCAAGGTAGAAAAAGGAAGAAAATATAATAGAACATAATACATTCTCTTCAAAATAATGGAAGTGAACAAGAACAGAACATTAACTGATGGTATTTTTTTATCCCTTCGAGTATTTGTTGAAGAGATTATTGTTTTGTTATAATTAAATTAAACACAAGATCCATCTGATGGATCATGGAACAAATGATTTTTCGCAACAATGAATCGTTATCACAAGGATATTTACCAAAAGTAAATAATTAAAACACAAATTTACCACCTTTACAAAAATTTCACTGTAGTACCTTTTGAAACATGTGAAGTACCGAAGTGTCAATTGCTTCATTTTCAACCTTGTTCGAGTCAGAAATGCTCCCCTGATGCTCTTTGTCATTCAAGAGAACGACAATAGCCATTTTCCCCTTAGACATGAGCTCAAGTCCCTTCTCTTGCATATCTCCAAACAACTTATTTTTACTTCCATTTAAAAAATATTCCTCTGATATTTGGATAGAATTTATAAGCTTTGCTTCTATGGCACTGACCAACTCAGCAACTTTCCATCTGATTTAAAATAGTTAAAAAACACAAATAAAAATTCCAGCAAATGAAACTAGGGATACATAAAAGGAATTTTTCCTCTGTCAATAAAAAAGGGCTAGGAAGTGGTGACAAAAAAAGATTTAAAAAGAAGTTACATTATTTTGCAGATCTTTATAGCTTTATTGAATTTTTAAATAAGTCCATGTAATTTAATATTTTTAACAAAATCCTCTCACTTTTTTAAGTAGGTCCCCTACCTGCAAATGACAGTTAAATTTTACCAAACTATAGGGACCTATGTGAGAACTTAGGTAAAGTATTTGAACTAATTCAATTGTGGTATTTGACAAATATATTCCATGGTTTATCTAAATATTCAAAAAATTTCCTATAATTTTAAAAACAATTGATGGAATCTTAACAACCATTAATGGGTAAGGACTCATTCCTAAAGCTTTGGTTTTTAACCATGGCAAATGGTGTCATGTATTAATGGGCAAGAACTCATTCCTAAAGCTTTGGTTTTTAACCATGCCGAATGGTGTCATGTGATCCATGTAGCTGACCTTACCTAGTGGAATAAGGCTTTGTTCTTCTTATTCTTCTTCTTTGTAATGAGTAGGGATTCATTTAAATATCTTTAAGAGTGTAAGGGCTTTGTTAAAAACTTCTAAACAATAAGAACCTATGTAAGGATTTAGTAAAACTATACGGACCTCGAAAGTAACTTTAAAAAAAGTTAATGATATTTAGATAAAGTTAAAAAGCAATGAAGTGAATAATTAAATTAGAAGATGCTAATGTGTCCTATCATTTTAGTATCAATAGGGATGGGTGGTGATGTCCAAAACCGAGTACTTCAACCACCCATGAAATGACATCGGGCCACATATTAACTATAACAATAATTTCTCTTTCTTATTTTTGTGGGGGTGGTGGACAAGGATGTCAAAACTTAAAATGACTCCAGTTTACAATTGAGAGAAAGTTGGAGAGAGTGAGTGACATCAATTAAGGAAAAATTGTTAGAATTGTGTCTAAGATGGTTTGAACATGTGAGAAGAAGACCAATAGAGCCTCCAATATCCAATGGAGGATAGCCTACTAATTAGAAGTAGAGATAGACCAAGAAAGATTCTATGTCAAACCATTAAAAATAATCTAAAATTAAATGGCTTAGCTGAAGAAATAAGAACTGCTTTTGGATAGTACACAACGACATTGTTCAACTTATGAAGCTGACCCTACTTTGTGGGGACAGGCTTTCATTTTTGTTGTTGTTATATTAACTTGCCTCTTTGCTGGCCGCTGAAGACTTTGTAAAGCCTCCAGGAGCAATTTGGAATTTACACCAACAATCTGATCACTAAGCAAGCTCCATTGATCTTTCTCACCATATTGAAATCCATGAAATACGTGTTTTTGCTCCATTTCAATGAGTTTCTTTTTTGCTGCTATGAGACGCTTTTGAAACTTTTTCTTTTCTTTCCATTCCTGACACCATCAAGTGAATTATCCAGAACCAATTAAATATTTGTACCAATTATCCACGGTAAAGAGATCTCAGTCAAATATTGATACAACAACAAAGTAACTAGTCCATAAAAGGCAATTTAGAATCCAAATAATATGAGTTCAAATATTGAGATGTAAAGCATAATGCCACCTTATGAAAATCAAATTCCACTCGGGTTGGTATAATGTAAGTCAGCTAGCATGACTTACATACAAATGGAAAATAAAAGTACTAAAAATCATATATAAATGATACATAATTGTGTTCCCTTTTTTTGTGGGAGTTACAGTGATGCCTCAATTCACCTTTAAAAGGTAGAGGCTGAGAAAAGTAACATAGAAAGAGGAATTAAGCACACAACTAAGAAGAAGAAAAACATATTCAGTGACAATAAAAAATCCTAAAAGTAACAAATTAGTAGTGAAGTATTAGGGTTGTATGGCTCACAAGTTGGCGCCTTTCTTTTTTGGACCTATCATCAAATCGTAAATTTAATTCCAGGAGTCCGTTGGGCGGTGTAATATGCATTTGTCTTCTTTTCATATCAACATCTGGAACAATGGCTTCAACAAAAGGTACCAAAACAAGCTGATCAGATGCATCTATTTCTGCTGACCTTGACTTGCCACTTTTGTCAAGCATATCAAAAGATGAATCAAGTACAATTTGTAGTAGGTCATTGGCTCCACTATTGAAAACATTCATGACAGTTCCCACAAGTTTTCCATTTTCCTGATAGGAACAAGCATGGTCAACACCTTTAAAAATTGCATTGAGGATTAAAAACTCAAAGTAAGGTGGCAAGAATACCAAAGTAGAAAATTCAAAGCTCATACAAATCAATATAACAATATCTTTAGGTTATTTATTGTAGCCCTTTTCATTTTAATCACTATATTAGCACTTGCCATTTCATTTGCTAGCAGTCAGATATGTATCTATAAAAGAGCTCAATAGAAAAGGAATAGTCCTGATTTATGAAAGGGTATAAATTATATGGCAAATAGTTGGCATTTCTGTTACAATAGCACACTGGTGAGAATCACCAAGTTAATACAGAACTCGAAAATATAACAGAAAAAAAGGTGAGGAATATATGAGAGATAATTTTGTTTTATTAGTAGGTGATGCTTTAGCAAAATTTTAAATAATGAATAAGAAGAGAAAGTGTTTGTCTTCATGTAGACACAAGATTGGGGATTAGAACAAACCTTCATAAAAACTCTCATCCCTATAAGATCATGTGTGTAAAATTCACCCTCCTCTAATTCCGGCCTGTCTTCATCCGCCACAAGCAAGGTAGCACCAATAAGCATCTTAGCCTGCAAGGTGTATTGATTAGTCAAGGCCAAAAAGCATGCATATCATATGATCGAACGAGCCAGGTCTACATAGGAAACTTGACGCTTCCACGTGCAAGGCGAGTGAGCAGCAATAATTTTAACAGTGTAACATCTGTGTGTGTCATTGTGGCATCAAACTGACTTTAAAATATTATTATCAAAAAATGAATTCACTAAGGTGCTTCCTCTTTCTTGAATTAACATATACAAATATACTGACATAAGGGACACTTGGAAGAGCTTAGAGAGAGCTTATTTGGACTCATGAAAATAGCTTATGACTCCTATTTTAAGTTCATTCCGGCAACGTTTATATACACTATATGAGTATTTTTCGGATTATCAAAACAAGCTCTTCTTAACTTATTCCAATAACTTTCATGATAAAATTTATGAGTTATGACACAAGCTCTCACGTGACAAGAACTCAAAGAATAAGCTCTCACAGAAAAAAAAATAAAAAATTAGACAGGTTATGCATGAGGTATTGAAAAACCTGGTCCACTGTGTCAATTCCTCTGAATTTGAGTATCCAACTCTTGAGTGCAGGGTGCTCTCTACCTTCCTCCAGCTCAACTTCTTGAACACTTTCTCCACCCAAAACCTTGCTCTTCAACCATCGTCTTCCAGGCTACTCAACAAACAACCTTACTTAGCCACTTCAACTTGCACAAACACAAACAAGAGATTCATAAAAATAAAAAATAAAAAACATTACAGTGGAAAAGCGCAGTTGAGGAAAATCGGTGGCTGGCTTGACGCGAATCTCGCCCTGAATTCCGTGAACACTCGATATGTAGCCAATGTTAACGAAGCCCGGTTTGTCGTTGGTGGTGTCGCTGTGGTCAATAACAACCTCGTCGGTGGTCGCTGTAACCGTTGCAAAAGAGCGACGAAACTTAACTGAATGCAGAAAACGTGAATATGTATTGAAGTGCGAAGGGGCGTGTGTGGTTGGAGTTAAAAGAGAAGGTTTGAAAGGGAATCCAAGAGAAAGTGGAGGCTGAAACGGGCGTTGGAGAGCCGGGGGCAGTGCCTGTATCGGCATTTTCTGCTCACTGCATTTGCTTGGCAACGATAAATTATAAAAAACAAAACAGAAATATCAATTTGTAATCTTGTTGCTCGTCGTGTTTTTTTTTTTTTTTCATTTTCAATTAAAATAAAATATATATTAGATTTTTCTTTTAAATTAAACATTGGAAAAAATACGTCTAACCCATTATTATATTATAAATTTAAATTATTATTTTAAAAATCAAAATCATATTTGTATATGCTAGAATAATTATTTTGAGCGTGAGCGTTTTATAGAGACCATTTTCAACAAGAATGTTTTCAAACGTTTCTCTTAAATGACAATATTTTTAAAAAAATCTAAGGAGATATATTTGATTAAGATTTTAAATTATTTTAGAATATCTTTTTTTATATAAAAAAAGTTTCGTGGTGTTTAATAAAAAAATTTAAATAGTATAAATAAATCTTGTAGTATTTAATTAAGACCTCTAGGATTTTTTAAGAAGTATAACAAAATTCGATATTACTTAATTAGGATTTTTTATAACTTAAAAAAATAGTTTATTATTACAAAATATGAACTATAGATTATTTTTTAGGATGAATTTCGATATATTTAATCTTACTTTCTAATATAAAATATGTATCAAATAATTTTATGTTGTTTAAAATAAAAATTTAATCTTACTTTCTAGATAGTCTGTTAGGATTAAAAAAGTTAGACTGTGGGCTTTAAAAAAAGATACACTAAATCTGAATAATGAGTCTATATAAATTATAACTTATAAAATCATATTTAATAATTTATAATTTATAAGAGAAATATATTTATTATGTTATTTTTTATTTTTAATTATTTTTTATTTAATCAGATTTTGTATATATACTTTCACGTCAAATTCAGATTTTAATAAATTATTTTTAATAAATAATAAAGTAAATTTAGGCTTAATGATAATGATGTGGTCAACTTATCAAATGACGTATTTCTCTTAGAGTATGTTTGGATGAAGTATTTTAAAATTTCAGGAAATTTAAAATTTAGGAAAATTAAAATGCATCACTTAAAATTCTTTTATTTTCAAAATTCTGTGTTTGGATAAAGAAATTAAATTTCTTCATTTTCAAAATTTTGTGTTTGCATAAAGAAATTGAATTTCTTCGTTTTTAAAATTTTGAACCTCATACACGGAAAAACAAATGAGGTGACGGGGCAAAAAATTGTGCGGTTAACGCTTCTAGAAAAAAAAGAATTTCAATTTCTCACCTTTTAGAAGAAAATTCAAATTTCACATTTTTAGTTGTTTAAAATTCTGTTTTAAAATTCTAAAAATTTGAATTCCTCATAATAAAATATCAATAGTGAATTTTAAATTGAAGAATTTTAAATTTTCTAATAAATTACTTTTTCCAATTAAAATTCTCTATCCAAACGTACTCTTAAGGCTTTGTTTGAGAGTTAGAAGGGGAATGGAAGAAAAATATTCAAGGGGAAAGGAAGAGAAAGAAATGAAGGAAAATAAGGGAAGTTCCTTCCTCCTTATTTGATAATTAAAAATATATTAAGAGAAGAAATTTTAGAGTTAATAAGATACTTTTACAATTTTGTCTTTACTTCAAAAATTAATACACTCTATATTTTATAAATAAAACTTAATTTTAAATTTAAAAAAATTATACAATAATTTGGATAATAATTTTATTACTTTTTTTCTAAAAACCATAATAATTTTAATGATATGCAGGAATTCAAAAAATTTTAAAAATACTCAAATTCTTTTTTTCAAAAATTAAAAACGTTATTACCCAAGTGTTTCTCTTTTTTCCAAACGTTTCTCTTTTTTCCCTTCCCCTCTAAATTTCATCTCCGAAACAAAGCCTACCAGAAGTAGAATGGTCAAATTAGTATGACTGTAATTGGCAATAATTGAGAATAGTTGTTCTCAACCCGGAGTCCCAAACCTATCTTTCTTCTCACCCTCACCTCAACGACGGTGCGGTGCGGTGCAGTTCTCTCACTTATCGTTCTCTAATGGCACCGATTCTATCATCAGGTAAACGTTACTTCTTCTTCTCCTTTTCTTATTTATTTATATATATGTGTGTTCATTATATAATTATAGTTATTGCACATTTTATTTTATTTGATTTCGTCTTTGTCACATACCCATGCCGTTCCCTCTTTGCAGTGATCGACTCTTTAAACACTGTAGAATCTGAACTCGTCCTTGTAATTTACTTCGCTAGTTTCTGAGATAGATTATTAGAGTGATGTTAAAATTTCTCTAGTTAAATACTGTAGCATTAGCGACATTACAAATGTGCTTAAAAGTAAACGTAACTGCTGTTTAATGATTATAATTAAGTTGATTGAAGAATAAAGGTTTGTTGGCACTTGGCAGTGATTTCAGAACAAATTAATTGAATCATTTAGAGAAGCTGCCAATATTTATGAGCTAAAGACATATTCTGTGGCGCATTCGAATGTTTCATTGAGCCAAGAGTTCATGGTTCAGTGTTTTATGTTAAATAGGTTGCAGTCAACTAAATAATTTTAGAATGTTGACCCTTGATAAACTTTAAGTTTAGGTTAAATTGCTATCAAGTCAAACAAAGCTGTAGGTTTAGTGTTACAAAATGAAGTTTTCTAAGTGGTTGAGTACTTGCATTGCATATGGAAATGAACTGCTGGCTTTGCCCAGCATATTTATCTGTACATGAAAATTTTTTGTTCATTTTTAAAATATTGATACCTCATCATAGCCTGTTGGAAAATTACTTAACATTTATGCCTGTCACAGATGTAAATAATGTAAGTAATTACTGTGAGCTGGGGTTGTTATCCATTTATTTTATTGTTGCAGCCAGTGATGACAATCTTGATCTTCAAGAAGTTATTTCTAAGGGCTCATTAGATTTTGATGAATGGACTTTACTGATTTCAGAGATTGAGAAACTATATCCTGTAAGTTTGATTCCAGTAACTGAAAGTGGTATTTGATTTTCTTTCATTTTAAGTTATTGACAAGATCAACATAACAAACTTATGTTTGGTATGCAGTGTATGACTGTCTTAATTTAATTTTAATCTCTTTTAATTTAACTAAATAAATTGACTAATTAAACTATTGCCTTTGTTGATTGTCTAAAGTTGGATGATTTCATGTATCTTCTCTGGCTCTGGTTTGTGTCATGAACAGAGTAATATCGTCATTTCTTATTCTTCTTTTTATCTTGATAATTTCATTTTACATGTGTGAGACTGGATACTAATATGTTTATTTATTGATTTATTTATTTTCCTTTCTTTCTTGAAATATCATTACATATGTGATTATGGTGAAAGATGGTCTAGCTGTAATGCTGTACATTGTGATGAATGTTTCTTGTTTGCATCTCAGTATTGTTTCATTGTTGTTATGGGATTTATGGGTACAACAAAGCTTAAATATCAATAAGATCTTTGGGCCAATTTCTGCAGGATGACACAGAGAAAATATGTCTGGTTTATAACCATTTCTTATCCAAATTTCCTTTGTGTCATGGGTATTGGAGGAAGTATGCTGCCCACATGTCATGCTTATGCACCACAGATAAGGTTGTTGAAGTATTTGAAAAAGCTGTGTTAGCAGCAACATATTCAGTGGGCATGTGGGTTGATTACTGTAGCTTTGGCATGTCAGCTTTTGAGGACCCATCTGATATTCGGAGGTAAATATAGTTACTTACAGTGCATGTGTACACTATGTAGTTGTAGTAGAAACTGTTTGGATAAATGATTTAGGTGGAGCTCTTCCATTATCCATATGTTTCCACACTATTACCTCTCCATGCTTTCTTAAAGCTTTTACAACACTCACACACGTAGTAGTAGTTGTAGAAGAAACTTTTTGGATAAATGATTTAGATGGACCAATTCCAGTACCCATACATATGTTTCCACACTATTACCTCTTCGTACTCTTTGAAAGCTTTTAGTCTTGCTTATGCTGAAACTTGAAAGACAATGAGATAATTTTCTTGACATATTTTAATCAGGTTGTTCAAGAGAGCCATTTCCTTTGTTGGGAAGGACTATTTATGTCATATCTTGTGGGACAAGTATATTCACTTTGAGTTTTCCCAGCAGCAGTGGATTTCTCTTGCTCACATTTATATACAAACTCTTAAGTTTCCAACCAAAAAGTTGCATCAGTATTATGATAGGTATGTCTTATATTGTGAAACTTCTCTAAGTCTTTATGGCTCATGGGATGTTTATAGAACTGGTAAATTTTTTCTCTTGATTAATTAATAGAAATCGAGGGCGAGCCCTGACACAGCGGTAAAGTTGTGTCTTGATGACTTGTTGGTCATGGGTTCGAATCTGGAAACAACCTCTTTGCATATGCAAGGGTAAGGTTGCGTACAATATCCCTCCTCCTTACCTGCGGATAACGTGGAGTTTCCGGGTAATAGGGTACGTAGTTTTTTAAGATTAATTAACAGAAATCATTAATAAGCATGTATTGAAATTTTGAAGTGTAAATATATGTTTAAAACTGTAAGTCGAAGAACTAAAACTGAAAACAAATCAATAAAAGGGTATTTATATGGTAAATGGAATTATAGATTCTTCATAGGGAGTATGTCAGTATCAAGTATGAATAGGAATGCACAAATGTTAATCTATAAAATATAAATATACTCAAAAGTCAAAACAACTATGTTAAAATATGCATTATTTTCTAAAAAAGGTTTGTTAAATGAACCACTTAAAAGTGTAACAAGCCCAGCACTGGTTAGATTAGGCTTCACTTGCATAATTAAAATAGCTCAGTTGTGTTCAAATTTGATCCAGTATAGAAAGGAAAATGGCTGAGCCAGAAGAGCCATCGCATGTGTTGGACCGAAAGGGAAGTGGCTGATCAAAGAGACAGAAGTGTTTAATTGTTTATCAGTTACTAGTCATTTTTTGGAGTCTGTATTTCATGTCTTTTATTCATTTCTTTTAGCATTTACTTAGATATTACATCTTTGTTTAGGTCACCACCTTCATTTTAGGTTGTTTTGAGTGAACGAATGTTCTTATCAAACTGTATAAAAGAATGCTTGTTTCACAAATGTGTGGTTTTATTTATTGTGTATTTTTACATGTATTTGAATATACCCTTACCAGATATTAGTTTTATATTTCTTCAGTTTTAAAAAGTTGTTAACCTTTTTGGAGGAGGGCATAGCAAGCCTGGAATTGCAATCTGAATCATGTTTTGATGGTGAAATTCCTATGACTACCTGTTACAAGGATGACGAGATTTATTGCATTATCAATGATATCATGGATTCATCTGTTGGATTGACTAGTTCAATAGCCCTGAAAAGGTACAGGGCCATTGGAGAACTGCTTTATCATAAAGCTTGTGAGTTGTATTCGAAAATTAGTCCTTTTGAGGCTAATATTCGAAGACATTACTTTCATGTTCGGCCTCTTGATGCAAATCAATTGCAGAATTGGCATAATTATCTGGATTTTATTGAACCTCAAGGTGACTTTGACTGGGTAAGTTTCCACACAGTATTCCCAGTAAATCTTGCCAGTTACATATTTGATTTTTTTGTTGAACTTTGTTGGCTAATGTCTTTCATTTCTCCCATTGAGATAGGCTGTGAAACTATATGAGAGATGCTTGATTGTGTGTGCCAACTATCCTGAATACTGGATGCGTTATGTGGACTTCATGGAAGCCAAGGGAGGAAGAGAAATTGCAAACTATTCTTTAGTCCGAGCGACTGAAATTTATTTGAAGGTTTCTTCCATTTACCTGTTATTTTATTGAATTTCATGTTAATGGTCTTCTGTATATGCTTTTTTTTACATGAGAGTTTCTCTATTGTGGTCTGAGAAACAATTGCCAAAGATTAGGGATTTTATAGAATGCAAGTATGAAGCATTTACCAATGTTAAATGGCAATGAATGTCTGTCCATGATACAGAGACTAATTTGTGATAACATTTTATAAATGAAAAGGAAGAAGTGAAATGTAATGGTTTGGATCAAGAAGGTCTCATACTCATGCATTGAGTCATATTTAATTGAGGGGAAAAACTCAAAGGCAATTGATTTGGCACATCATAATAACAGGTTTTGTGATATTTCTTGAGTATGTCTGTTTTGCCCCTATTTTTATGGCTTTAGAATGTCTTTATGTTATTGGCTTCTATTTGCTGCTATGTCATGATTGATTTATACGAGTATTCTATAAAACCTTAGAGCCTCTTTCACTCTGTTACTTTTATTAATCTCCCCCCAAAATTCTCTATTTCTTAACCAAAAAAACGAGAGGAAGAATCACCTATTTGCTGCTATTTCTTTTATTTGAACTCAGTCAGTTAGGCCCATATATGCAGTGATAAATTCCTTTTTAGGCACTCTTACAGTTCCATATGAAATGGAAGTGATGACTTGGTTTGAGCACTGTGTGAGATGATTATCTGCAGTATTGTTGACTGCTAAGGTATTCTTCTGTCTGCTCCTCCACTGTCCCAATTGTAGCTATACAAAACACCATAGTTCTACATAAAATAAGTGGAAATTCTTATAACTTTGTTTTTGATATTCTATGTGTGGTTTATAATGGAAATGTTACTAATAATAAATAAAATGAAACAAGTTTGTCCACTATTCTTTATGTCAAGTTGAGTGGTATTTTTTTTTTTTTGCATTGGTTAATTAATTCTTTGCAAGCCCATTTTTTAACTTCATGACTAGGTTATTCCCTACTGAAACTTGTTTAATTCCTTTCTTCTCTAGGTCTAATTAGCTTTATGCCTGACTAGGCAATGTTTATAGCTCCATCATATGTTTGTTGCAGAAAGTGCCAGAAATCCATTTATTCAATGCCAGGTTTAAGGAACAAATAGGAGATGTTTTAGCTGCTCGTGCTGCATATATTCAGAGTGGTAAAGAGACAGATTCTGACTTTGTGGAAAATGTCATATCAAAAGCTAATATGGAAAAACGTTTGGTATGCAACTAGCCTTTATTACAATTGAAGAAAAAACTGCAATGCCCAGATACAGAAAAGTGACTACATGTGCTGCTTTATATTTTTATTGCAGGGAAATACAGAGTCAGCTTTCAGTATATACAAAGAAGCACTAAAAATGGCAGCTGCAGAGGAAATGTTACATGCCCTCCCTATTTTATATGTTCATTTCTCTCGGCTAAAATATATGGTAGATATCATATGCTCATTTGCTTTGAGCATTAGGGATTTAACAGTTTTATTTAGGTGTTATTATAAATATTTTGATTATGTAGAAATCACTCAATCAAGTTTCTGTCATTTTGAAAGCATTCATTTTCCTCTAATTTTTATTTTTTCTTTTATTTCTTCCTTCAAGATTGTAATTAGATGCAATTTAGTTATTTGGATGTCACTACTAATGATAATCCAATTAGAACTAGTGAGAATCCAAGTACAATAGAAAAGTTCATTGGAGGGAATAATCTATATTCTATACTTCCTCAGAAATTTGAGCTAAAAGCACAACGGTACATCTTTTAGTTCCTTAATTTAATGACAATTATTTTTCGTATAAAATATTTTATATCATTGAGTATAATAAAGAGGAACATTTCTCACCCTATGGTCCTCCCGAAATTTAATATGGGAACCATCATTGAAACCCAAGGAAATAAAAGATCTAAAAGAAGCATAACCTTTAGATGTGAATGGGGCTAACATGTGTTGCTTTAACACTGAATTGACATCCCACCCATTAGGATGCGAACTACACTTCTGATAGCCTGATGCCATAAGAGTTAGTCAGTAGAGGAAAAAGCCAAAGCCATTTGGCTGTGAAAGTAATGTTTTTGGTTTGCAAATTTTCCAGCCCTAAAGCCCCAAACCTCCTCTTTTAAGACACTTGCTGATATTTTTGTATTGTTTAACTATATATAAATGCATGCTTGTTAGAAATCTAACTTTTTTTTTTCTTCTTGGAAAGTTGACATTTTGTGTCCTTAATTTCTTGTTGTTGTAAACCTTTTGTTTTGTTTTTCTTGTCACTAGCGGTCTAGCATAATCCATCTGATTGTTTGGAAAGTGATTCTTCCTATCACTTTTTTCTCCTCCCTTGTTTATTTTGTTTCTTTCTTTTCATATCAGCAATACATATGGCTTTGTAGAATAGAATTTGAGAATAATAACTTTGGTTAGAGTTAAAAGATTGGCTTTCTTACCTTTTAGGCTATCATTAGTCATAACAATTAGTTCTTTCAAACTTCAACTTTTTTTTTATTAAATTCCTGACAAAGGATTCAAGCAGGCATATCATACCATAGTAGTTATACAAAGAAGAGCTCTTTAAAATGGAAACAAGAAAAAAATGTCACTTCTTTTATGATGAATGCTATTGTCAGGTGTAGTCAATAAGTTCTTTCAACTTTTTATTTTTATTTAATGCCTGAGAAAGGATTGAAGCAGGTATATCATATCATAATTTTACAAAGAAGAGTTCTTTAAAATGGAAAATAAGAAGATAAAAAATCTATCACTTTTATGATGAATGCTGTTGTCAGGTGTAGTTAACTATTTTTTTAATCATTTTTTCCTTCCTTGGTTTTAAGAGTACAAACAGTGTGGATGCTGCTGGAGATGTCTTAATTGATGGTGTCAGAACTTTGCCTCAAAACAAATTGCTTCTGGAGGTATGCCTGTAATATGTCTTCTGTAAAAGTAGATAGACCTAAGCTGGAGCTTCTCTCAATAAGTATGCATGTATATACACCCATCTAGGCTAAACCACTGATTTATAGATCTACTGAAAAACCAAATAAGCAAGCCTTTTACTTGCTGTGGACTCAGAGGGGCCAATTAACACTAACAAAATAAGTCAAACAGTATAGTTGCCACAGACCTACATGTATAGTTAGAACTGAGACACCCCCCCCCCAACAAAAAAAAGTGATGAGAAAGAAATTATGGGTTTAAGGGCTGGACTCAAGGAATAAACACACTGAATTCTGAATAAAATAGAAAAAAAATCTGTTTTTTATGCCAGATTTGAGTTCAAACACATTTCCCCATAACACACACAGGGTTTCCCTATAACTAGGAGTTCCCTCCTTCAAACAAAGGAAATAACAATCTGACACCTTAATTCCCTTTTACAAGTCTGTAACAGGACTTATATATCAAAATAAGTGCCACTTCATAACCTATAACTTCCTAATCTGACATTAATATGAAAATAACTGCCTAATAACTTCCCAATACAAAATTATAACCACCTAAATCAGATTTTGGACTATCATGTTACTAAGATGAGAACCTAGAAAGTGGTAGTTCATATTCCCTTGAGTCCTGACTGCAGCATTGTCGAAAATCAATTCACCTATGCCCATCGTGCAAAACTTCTTTTTGAGCTGGTGTGAAGCATAGGCTCACTATTAACCAGTGCTTAACTTGGAAAAATCAAGGTTTTGGTTGAAATGTTTTTTATTTCTGTCAAACTTGTGCTCTCAGGTACAAGCCCAGGAATGATTTTATTTTCAGATTTATTTTTGTGGATAAAATCATTTTTGAATTTAAATTATGATAAAATTTCTTCGGTTGTTTTTTATTACTTTTGCAGGAATTAATAAAGTTCTTAATGATGCATGGGGCGACAAAGCACATGGCTGTAATAGATTCAATTGTTGCTGATACACTATCTCCAAGGTCTTATGGATCTCAAGGTTTTAGTGCAGAAGATGCAGAGGATATATCAAACTTATATCTAGAGGTTATATTTTCTGAGTTCAATTATATTGGAATCTGTCTTTATGATTTAGGAGTTAAGTAATATAAAGTGGTTTTTTCTGTTTTTTGTATTTATTAGTTATTTTCTTATGATTCAACTATTTAATATTAGAAAAATTTATAACCTTGTGCTTTTGTGGGTAAGTACTGTTTATTTATGCTATAGTGTATCTGCCTTAAAAAAATGATGGCTTTTACTTTATTGGTATAATTTCTAATATGTTTCTTTCTTGCATTCCACAATAACCACATTAACTTGTATTTAGTTTACTAAGAGAAAAAAAAAGTAAAGTATTTTGAACTTTTGATATGGTGCACTTTTACTAGGGATTGATATTTTTTGCACTGATATTTCAATTGGTAAACCTTCGCCACTTGAACAAAGCCAAGTACTTGAAATTTTGCTGCTAACATCTCTATAATAATACCAGTTTGTGGACTATTGTGGAACCATACATGATGTAAGGAAGGCATGGAATCGGCACACAAAATTATTTCCAGACTCTGTCCGGACTGCTAAACGTAGAAGATTGATTAATTTGATGGACAAGAGAGAAGAGGTTTTTGTTGTCATGCCTAATCGAGCATCTAGGGATTCTAGCTCTGATTTGGATGCTGCACATTTACATAAAAAAGACAAGAAAATGTTATTGCTGAAATATTGTGATAACCAGTCTGATGCTACTAAAGTTGAATTAATGCTGACAAAAAATCATAATGCTCAGTCTAATGGTACAGATACATGCAATCTTCAAATTATGGAATCAGAAGACAAAATAGAAGAAAATGGGAGAGAATTACCTCTCCCGATTTCTGAGGAGCCAAGAGACAATAATCCTGAAAATAGTGTGTCATCTGCCAATTTAGTGGAAGTTAAAGAGCGATCAATAACCAAGAATTTAAAAAATAGTTGTTCTTCTGAATCTGATGTTTCATCAGAGGAATTATTACGTCAAACTGCCTGTGGAAACCAATCCTCACAAGCTTTGCAAATACCCTCCAAGGAAAATACTGCTTTTTCTAAGGCAAAGTGTGAGCTTGAGCCTGAAGAATTGAAGCCACCTTCTCCGTCAAGCATATCATTAAACCCCCAGGAAAGCACATGTCCTGATTCAGGACCGGTGCTGACTCAGGAGGAGTGTGATGCAATTCCAGAAAGCTTCCAGTCAAATAGTCGAGCAGTAGTTGGTGGTCATACCACAAATCAAGACAACTCTGCAAGCGCTCAAGATTCCGAGTCTTCCCAAATCCCCATTGAAATTAACAGTCCATATTCAGCACGTCATCGAGACCAGAGAGCAAGAAAACCAGTTCTGCCACCACGGTCTTCTGGTAATAGTGGTGGAAACTGGCATAAAATGAGAAATGATGGTCAATTTCGTAGAGGTCCTAAATTTGGTTATCAGGAAAATACACATAGAAAACAGCACCAACGGCAACAGCTGCCTCCTCAACAGATTCATCCCCCTAAAGGGGTTGCACAAATGGCTGTAGCTCCAGGTTACTCCTCTCAACCTGTATTGCAAATTCAGCAATGCAATCAAGGAAAAAATCAGTTTCAATCTGCTTCTACTCCTACTGATTTTGCAGCAGCTAATTGTTGGCCTATGCAAAATATGCAGATACAGAACACTTCATCTCAGTCTCAAACACCAGCCAATACCACATCACATGTATTACAACATGCAATGCAAGGCAATGAGCGATATGGATATATGCAGAATGACCAAGAATATAATCAGTTATGGCAATACTATCAGCAGCAACAGCTGCAACTACAACAACATTATATTCAATTACAGCAGCAATCGTTCCAGCAGGGACTGTCACAACAACTCCAACATAGCCAGCTGGAACCTCTTCAACCCCAACAGCTCCAACAACAGGTTTTGCAGCAGCAGCAGCAATACTTTCAACAGCAGCAACCTCTGCAGCAAGACCTTATGCAGCAACAGCAGCCATCAACACAGGTACACCAAGTACGAAAAGAGAATATGAATACTGTTGAATTTATGATCTTGAATTGATGAGTAATTTGTAAATAAGAAGCAGCATCTCTATAGATAAAAGTTCTAGCAGACTTTCTTAACGCAGTGGGTGAGAGATTCTTGATGAACAGTTTTTATTACAGTGAGATTGTGGAACATCTTTCTCTGAACCGTTAGGACTCAATTCTATTACTTTTTTGCAATTGCAGAGCAGCAGTCATCCCTTAGCAGACCAAGGGCAGGCAATAGTGACATTGCAGGTGAGTTAAATCGTTATTCTTATCGGGGAAAAAAACTAGAGAATGAATTGCTTTTGTGTTGGTAAATTCCAATGCATTTAAATTGGCTGCATGTATGGCTTGTTTTCCGGCCCTTTCGTACATGAGCTTTAATTTTTGAATTTTGATCATGTAGGGCCACGGAGCAGTATTATCGCAAGAATCAGACAAACTTGGGTCGATTTCTTCTCCAGTTGTGCACCATCCTCAAGAGAAATCTACCCAAGAAGAGTGACATGTCCTTGAAGATTTGACAGAATTTCAGTAGTAAAATTAAGGATTTCACCGCAATTAACTTGGCCCAAAGACACTTGATATACACATGAAATTTTTAGCAAAAAGAAGACAAATATTTTTTTCATACATGTAATATAATCCATTTTAGTTTTACTATCTAAACTTCACTTTTTTATTTATTTATTTTACTACATTAAATATTTTAGTAGTTGTCGTCAGTCAGTCAGGTCCTTAACTAGAAGTGTTTTTTTTTTTTTTTTTTTTTTTTCTTACTATAGGGTTTCAAGCAACATGAGGTTGGATAAGAAGATGGACGCATGTTGTAATTTAATCCCTCCAATTTAAAAATAAATGGTATTTTAACGTTAAAAATGTTATGTCAAGTAGTTTAGGTTTTTAATCAAGCATAAATTTTTTATTTTAATTTTGTCTCAAATACATAATTAATATGATGGAATTAATCATGTAATGATAATAATGATGACGACAATGATGATAATAATAATAATTAAAAAAAATATTTCACTTTTATGTTATTTATTGCTTCTATATTTACGAGGAAACTTTAAACATTACTTATTTTTAAATGAAAGTAGTACGTTGAAGAGTCACCTTACAAGTAATACATTCCAATTATTTTATATATTAAAACATCAATACATTTAATGGTGGAGAATTATTTATGTATGAGATAAAATTTTGACTTAATTGCTTATTTTACTATTCAAATTATCATTATTTCATAAATTTTGTCACCTAAGCTTTTTTTTTTCTTCATATTTTACTATTATATTTTTAATTTTTAAAATTTTATCATTTAAGTTTTTTTCCATTCATTTTTTATCATTATGTTTTTCAATTTTTACACATTTCATCACGTTGATAAAAAAAATTATGTCACTTTTTAGAAACATTTTAGCACACATTTAATGCATTGATAAAGTTAAAATACTTGAAAAAATTTAATAATTTGCAAAATATGATAATAGTTTAGTGGTAAATGTGTAATTAAATTTAAAATTTCTTTGGTATGTACCTTATACACCGTTGTTCAAGGATATGTGTAAGGTCATATTTGTGTCTCCTATGGGTTTTTAATTATCATTTGATATGACTATCTACATACTCAAGATACTACATATTCACATTTACTTAAAATTAATTTTATAAAATTACATTGATTCAAAATTAATTCTACAAAGACATACTCAAACACACCTAATATAGGTTTATATTTTTCATTTTTTTTTGCGTACGTATGTTTGGTGTATTCAACCCAAACCAAACATACTGGTATAATTTTGTAAGTCAACTTTTGGTGCCAACCAATTGCCTTTTGACCCAACATGTAGAACAAAATATGTTTTGGTTGAAGAAGAGATAGATGTTGACAATGCAACATGGGTCAGTGTCATTTCGCCGCACCACTGATCCTCGTTCAAGTTGTCATATGACAAAACAAAAGATAACTAAATATTAAGCAATCGAGAATGTCGATGTGTTGTTATTTTTTGCTGTCTAACTAAGCTCCCTACAAAAATGTTCATGTGTTGACTTGAAGCTAGCTGCTAGTGCTCCATGTGGTTTGATGTTTGATATGATCATCAATTTATTTATATGGTTGTCATGTGCAAGAAATTTATTCATATGGTTCATGACTTTGTTGTATCATGGTCTTAAATATATAGTTGTACCGTTTTCGCGGATGCTTGTACCACTTTCTTTTGTAATTCTTAATTTACTATATTGCTCCTAAACTTTGATACTTCTTGTGCTGAGTTTGGTGGCAGCTTGTTATTAATATATTATTTTGCTTATTAAAGAAAAGCAATTGAGAATGTCGAGAGATGGGAGACACAGAACAATGAAACAAGAGATGGGTGAAAAGTTGAAGGGTTCCCACTCACCACACTCATCTTCATCATCATTTGAGATACGCTGATTATTTCTCCTAACAATTTTTCACACTACTCATCATAACTCAGAAGACAAAGTAGCTACAAGTTTCATTGGCGAGGTAAGATTATTTTGATCTGTTCATTTTTTAAAGTGACATATGCTCCTTGCTTACCATGAATTCTTGTATGTGTACATATTATTTTGAGCCATACAACAACGATCCCCAGCTCACAGTTTAACCTTAAAAGAAAATAAATAATAATAATAATGAAGAGAATCATTCTTGAAATAAGCATGAAACCGTTAATTGTTCTGACATATATTCTAAGACTGTGTTGAGTCCTATTTCCCTTATTATTTCTATTTATTTATTTATTTATTTATTTATCAAGTGAATCCTCAATTTATGTCCTAAAGTATTACTCTCTCTCTCTCTAAGGAGATCTTAGAGTAAGAAAATTATATAAATAATCCCTTAATTAATAGAATTCATAATAAGTAATTCTTCAAGAATTAGGGCATCCACAGCTGTGTTTAGTATCTACTCATTGGAGCATGAATATTGTATGTTTGGGGTAGATGTATATGTGTGTGCATATATATTTTCAGCAAAAGAAAATTGAAAATTAATGAAAATTCAAGGTATTTTGTCCAAATTCTTATTTATATTCTATTCCTATATTAAGTCAAAACAGTAGTAATCACAAAAGAATACTGATATAGTAAATAGAATGTTTAAATATGTTTTTGGTATGTGTAAGTTAATTTCTTTTTTCTTTTTTGTTGTTGTAAATGTAGTTGATGTTTTTTCTAATTTTGGTTCCTGTAAAAAAAATATTTATTTTTAATTCTTGTAAATTTATATTTTTAATTTTAATCTCTTTAAAATTTCAATTTTTTCAACCAGGTTTACAATTTGATGCACTAATTAGTTATTAGACCTTAGGCCGTGGCAGTTGGGGTACGCTGTCCACAAATAGCCAGAGAAAAGCATGAATAAATGTACAAGAGATTAAAGACAAAAGAGCGACCAATAAAAATATGATAAAGACAATGCTTGTCATCAATACTATTCTGACCTGAGATTTGTTTTCTTGCACCTAAATTTTGATTGAATTAAAATAACATCATGAACAACTACCGGGAAGCCTACCCCGGGTACCTATTTGAAGTGAAGATTTTGAAAATTTTCTATATAATTGTTATGGTCTAGCTCATTTGAAGAGCAAATTAAGCATAGGAACATCATAGCACTAAAAGGACTAAGTAAGATTTTCAATTTTGGAAAAAGCTCTCTGTAGACTGTATCTAAAGAGACATAATGGCTGTGCATGTACTATCACAAAGGTGGGATGTGAAATGGGTTGCTGGAAAGGTTCTCATTGCTTTGCTTCTTCTTGTTACAGTCTCCGCTAAGAACACAACCTTAGAATCCAAAGAGACCACAGGGGTTGGTACCGGTTATTATGCTGAAGTATTTTACAAACACACTTGGCCGGTAAGAATCTTCACTTCACAAAAATACTATGATCGCATGATGTTTTCATATACTTTTGTCTCAATTTCAAATAACCACAATAGTTATTAACGATTTTTTTTATTGACAAATGTTAGTTTGTTAGAATGTTAGTTTTGTTATGATCGAATCCGTGATCTTTTTCCTTTTTCCTTCTCCCTTAACCTTCTCATTCACCTTATATCCCATGCAAGTTGATTAGTGTTTGTATGCTATGTTAAGAACGTTGAATTGGGATTAACTTTGTAATAATGTTTTCTGCAGAGCATGGAATTTGGGTGGAAAATAATAGTGGGCACCATGGTTGGATTCCTAGGATCAGCATTTGGGAATGTGGGAGGTGTTGGTGGGGGTGGCATCTTTGTGCCCATGCTAACCCTCATTATTGGATTTGATGCAAAATCAGCAATAGCAATATCAAAATGTAAGAAGCAGCATTGTCCCCTTATTTTCTCTCTTCTGCCGTTACAAATCGATGATGCAAAATCAGCAATAGCAATAGCAATATCAAAATGGAAAATCAGCAATAGCAATACATTTTTGTTGATGATGTATAATACATTAATATTTAATACTTTCAACCTTTTTTAAGAATATAATAAATTATAAGACATTTAATATTTTTTATATAACATGATACTAATATATTTGCACTGATATAATTTTTTTTAAATATGATTATATGTTTTTTTAGTTTTAGTTTTTGGTAAATGAAATTTTATTTCAGTTTCTTACGTCTAAAATTAATTATGAATTGTTTATATATAATGTTTAAGTGAACATATTCTATATAAATAAATATTACATTGACATGACCTAGGCATGGCCGTAATAGGTAAGATGTGACCAGTCAAATTCTGATGCAGAGAAACAGATCGATTAAATTTTCCCACGGATTATCTGTGACTCTTGAGCTCTCCGCCACAAAGGTGTTCTAAATCACATGAAAAGGACAAAATCCCCCATATAATTAATCAATAATCTGTGCTAAAATTCATCTTATTTGCTTTGTACTTTTGGCAATTTTTAAGCTTAATTGTTTTGATTATCATTATTTTGAACCTTATATTGATGGAGTATGTATGTTTCTGTTTGTTTGATGAAGGCATGATTACGGGTGGAGCAACAGCAACTGTTTTCTACAATATGAGGCAAAGACACCCCACCCTTGATTTACCTGTGATTGACTATGACTTGGCTCTTCTTTTCCAACCAATGTTGATGCTTGGAATCAGTATTGGAGTTTCTTTCAATGTGATTTTTCCTGACTGGATGCTAACAACTTTGTTAATAATATTTTTCACCGGTAATTAAGAATTGCTTAAAAGTTTTAAAAAATTGAGTCAGTCTTAGCTCTATAATTTATTTTCTTTGCCTATCCTTTGATGTAATTTGAATGTGAAACAGGCATTTCAGTTAAATCCTTCTTTAAGGGTGTTGAAACTTGGAAACAAGAAACCCTTATGGTGAAGGTTGCTTAAACATGACTCCTCTTTTATATGTTAAATTTCTTTTTAAGTTATGCATTTTGGTGCTTTGGTTTGATGCATGGATGTTATAATTCCAGGAAGCTAGGAAGAATTCACATATTGATGGCAGGGGCGGATCTACATGTATAACAACAAACCAATTATCCTTACAAAGTAATTTTTTTTTACTTGAATATATTAAATAAATTTTTTTTGTCCCATTAGAAAATAGATGTTGTCTTCAAAAAAATATTTTTTTATAAAATAAATATAAGAAATTATAAAAGATAAAAGAAAAAATAAATTAATATTAATTTTGTTCACCTTATCTCTTTAAATTTTATTATTTCCAATTTGTCTAATACTTTTTTAATAAAAAATTATTATTTTTTCGTATGAAACAATATTAAATTATTTTTCTTGCCTCCACTGATTTTTTTTTTAATCTGTCACTGATAGATGCTAAGTGGTTTGATATTATTTCAATTCTAGCCTTTTGTATAGAGATACAGTGTTTATCAAACATGTCATGCTAATTTGCAATCTAATCAGATATTGGAAGTCCTGAAGATGCTGCACATTATATTCAAACAGTAGACCCGGTCCAGGACAATACCAATCAATCAAGGAAAAAAGTAGAACAAAATACAAACAGTTGCTGCTTCCATTTATGTACCCAACATCTATATTTTCTAATGAAATATAAAACTATCATGCAGGTTTCTGTCATTGAGAATATTCATTGGAATGAACTTGGACTTCTTTTCGCTGTCTGGATCATGATACTTGCATTAGAGATTGGAAAAGTTGGTATCCTATGAGCTGTTCTACTCACAATTTGAGTTTTTCATTTCTTGCATGTGGTCATTGGTCAACATAATATGATGATGACATATGCCTCTGTTTTGGAACAGAATTACACAACAACTTGCTCTGGAGTATATTGGGTAATCAATCTACTGCAGGTATAAACTAGCATAGAAGAATTCAATTTCGGGAAACCATAGTTGTCATATATATATATATATATATATATATATATATATATATAATTTTTGGGTCTTGTTAACCGGTACCCTTAAAACATTACTTAAAGAACTAAAAGAAAAAAATATTTATTATGAAGATTATAGTAAGATATTAAAAAAAATTATAATCAATACAATTTTATGGATTCCAATAAAAAAATTTCTCCTTTTAATTCTTTAATCATGGTCCTAAAGACACTAGTTACTATTTGTTTGTAGTTTTCTTACTCCATTTTAATCAAGCTAAAATGATCTCATTGCTGAGTGTTTGAATACCTAATGAAGAGGTAAGAGGTTCATACATTTATGGTTCTAGAACCAATGAACCATCAATGTCTTTATCATGGTAACTATTTTAATTTATTTACTTTCAGGTCCCCATAGCTGTAGGGATGAGTTCATACCAGGCTATGCGACTATACAAAGGGCAGAGAATCATAGCATCCAAGGGAGATCAACAAACAAATTGGCGAAAGTTGCAGTTAATTCTATTTTGTGCTTGTGGCATACTTGCCGGCACGATTGCCGGTTTGTTAGGCCTTGGTGGAGGATTCATCTTGGCACCCCTTTTTCTTGGAATAGGAATCCCTCCTCAGGTACCTTTCATTCGTCTTTTTGCCATAAAGTTGTTTATGTATATTTTACATGGAAACCACTCTGATTGGGGATATTTTTCACAAAGGTGGCTAGTGCTACATCCATTTTGGCAATGACGTTTTCTGCATCTATGGCAGTGGTGGAATATTACCTTCTCAAACGTTTCCCAATTTCTTATGGTAAGTATGGATGCATATAGACATTACTTGAGGAATTAACAATATGCTAGAGGATGAGTAATTTTGCCCAGCTCCAAGAGCATGTGCATATATAGTGTAATAGAGAATGTTAATTGACTAATTAATAGGTTAATTAAGGAAGCAATAACTTGTTAAGTTGCTATATATTATGGACTTTTTAATGATTTGTATGATCTTGCAGCTCTTTACTTTGTAGCTGTAGCCACTGCTGCTGCACTTGTTGGGCAGCATTTGGTGAGAAAGGTGATTGCCATATTGGGGAGAGCATCTGTGATCATTTTCATCTTAACCCTCACACTTTGTGTTAGTGCATTTTTACTGGGTAAGAGGACTAGTACTGCTTTGTGGACATTATTATGGTATTCTTTAATTTTGTGAGATTAATAAGATATGAGGTAAATATGGATTAATATTGTTTACCAACATGTCATATTTTATTATATATAAATATTAAAATAGTACCATCAAATACACGGATTAAGGCGTGGGATTATTTCATTGTGATATTCTTTCAGTTTAACTAATGAAAAATGCATGCATGTGATCTAAAAAAAATATATTAAAATAAATTGCTGTTTTTATATTCAAGTAAAAACATTGGATAATGCTATGTTGGTTTTTAGTTAAAAGTTTTTGAATTTTTAAAAATTAAAACTAGTTTTAGTTTTTGGCTTTTCATTTTCAATTTTAAAAAGTTGTTGTAAAATTTAAACTTTTTTTTATAAAACAATGGCTAAGAATAACAATTCTTTCATAAATCATGCATATACCCTTTCAAATATTTTTATAAGAATCAAATTAAAAGTTTTATCTGGGCCTTTTCTTAAGACAAGTTTAATTTAAATGTGCTTAATTTATGTCTCTGTTGGCTAATGCAAGTTTTTATTTCGACGGCTTATTATTTTTTCCTCCAAATTACAGGTGGAGTAGGCGTTGCAAACATGATCAAGAGGATTGAAAATAAGGAGTACATGGGGTTTGGAAACCTTTGCACGTACAAGGTTAAAAACTAAAGTTCATGATGCGTAATATTTAAGGCCAGGACTCATTACTTAGATACTGTAGTTTTGTATGTATACCGACGGTAACGAAGATCAATATAAGTTCTTGTGTATATGCTTTAACCCTTAAACTATTAGGGCAATTCTAATGAATATATCTTGTCCGGATGCGTATTAAAGAACTTGCCTTTTTTTTATTTGATAAAAAAAGCAATTTATTACCTATGTGAATATGTGATTATTCTGTAAAATATTATGACTATTTTAAAATTGCAATAACATTTTTAATAGGCTAAATTACATTTTTAATAGGATTTGTTTCGCCATTCGGATATATGGAGTATCTAATGACGTAATTTAAGTGAGGTTCCTATTCTCTTTGTGAGATAGGGCCAATGTAAGAGGGAGTATCACTGCTTAGGAGGAATAGGAATTGAAATCCATAGCTATATAAATATTTAAAGGCAAGAAAAGAAATCATTGGCTTTAGCTAGACAAAAAGATAGTGAATCTTTATAATGCTTGGAAGAGATTCAAAGATCTGTTGAGATGGTGTTCAAACCACATGCAGATTTACTACAATGGTTGGAGGCCTCTAATGGCACCATGAACACGATTTTTTTTTTTTCTTTTGCACGGCATGAACACGAATTGAAAATTGTAGAGGAAGCTAGGTAATTAGTAGTTGAACTTATGGATTCACCCAAAAAAAAAAAAGCAGTTGAACTTATGGCTTCTAATAAACATCAAGTGAATCATCATCAAAGAGTTATGGTAAGAAGAAGAATTCTAGAGTTTGACACTCAAAGTGCTTTCTGAGGAATAAAAAAACTATACCGATTGTTTCATTTAAACAAACACGGGGCAATATCTTGGAAATTAATTTGCCCGAGAACTCTGAATTTAATTTAAAAATTTGTATTGCAAAATATCGTTGATATGAAAACAATTTATTTTTTAATATTAAAAATATTATTGCAACTTTAAGATAGTCATAAATTGACAGAGAAAAATCTCACAAAAGCAAAAGGTAAGCTGTATTAATACAAATCCAGACAACACAAAACTAAACTACTTCTTAAATTTCTGTAAAAACAAAAAACTACTTAAGAGCCCTGCACCAAGTACCACGCGCGCATCATGAATTTTTTTTTACAACCCTGAAATATAAACATTTTAATTAACATTGACATTCATTTGACATTCTCAATTTTTGTTTTCTCTCTTCTTCTCATGTCATATCATTTATTACATTTATCACTTCTATTTTTAATCTATCTACATAGATATGAGATTTGGAATGTTTTGTAATTTGGAATGTCCACAGAACATTTCTCTGGAGTTTATTTTCTGTACGTGCAAAGATCTCCAAATCCCATGTACTCTTTATTTTCAATCTTTTGAATCATGTGTGCAATACCTACTCCACCTGTATGTTGGAAAAATTAAATAAGCCATCGAATTGAAAAATTGCAAATGCCAATGTAAATACAAAACTTATTTAAAGTGGGCAAATAAAAAATATTTTATAATTAATTTAATTTTTTCTTATTTTGGATCAAAGATCACAAGTATTTCTCCAATCCACTGGATTAAAAATTAATCTCGCTTATAATTAGTAACTATCATCATAGTCCAAAATTTTTTTATACAGGAATGCAATTTGATATTAACTCTAAAAATTAAGAATAAGTTTATTTGCTTTATAGACAAATTCAGTTAATGTTTCTTTTATTTGACAGCATATATTTACAAATCCAACCAAAATATTTCAATAGCGAACTTTTTTTTTTCTGGTGAGAGTAACAATATATTTTGAGAACTAGTAATTAATATCATGTTTTTTACAAGCTATTTTAGTGTTTATATTTAATAAAGTATGACATGTTGGTAGACAGTAGCCAAGCTCAACATTTGCCATGGGTACTACTAGTAAGTAGTAACCTGACAAAACTGAATAATATAAAGAGAATGTCCACAAAGCAGTGCTCCAAAAAAATGGTACTTACCCAGTAAAACTGCACTAACACTAAGTGTGAGGGTAAGTATGAAAATGATCACAGATGCTCTCCCCAGTATGGCAATAGCCTTTCTCACCAAATGCTGTCCAACAAGTGCAGCAGCAGTGGCTATAGCTACGAAGTAAAGAGCTGCAAGATAATATCCAAAGTTGAACATTAAAGTTCCATATGATAATAGGAAGTTATGGCTTCCTTAACCTATTAATTAGTCCTTTTATATCCTCTATTACATTATGCATATGCTCTAGGAGCGGAGGAGCATTGTAAAATCACTCATCCTCTCAGAAAATGCCATTACCAAAGTGGTCGTATCTAGGGGTGTGCAAGATAACCGGTTTGAACCGAACAGGTTTGGTAAAAATAAACTCGACTGTTTTTTGAAATAAGTTCAGTTCAGTTCAGTTTTCAGTTCGGACTGAACTGGTTCCCAAAACAGGTTCGGTTAACGCAATAAAAAATAGTTCGGTTTGAAACCAGTTCTAAAACAGTCGGAACAAACTTCAGGTATAAACTACTATAGGAGAATTTAATTTATGAAAACTAAAATAGGAGAATTCGGTTCGAAACAAGTTCAAACCAAAAAAAAAAGGTAATTCAGTTTCAAACCGGCTCAACAAAACAATTTGCCAATTTTGATTTTAAAACCGAACCTATTAAAACGGTTTGGTTCGTTTTTTTTTTTTTTACTGGAACAGTTTTTGCACATACACCTCTACCGACAAATGTTAATTCCGTAAGTCTATTCATCCATACTTACCATAAGGAACAGGGAAACGTTTGAGAAGGTAATATTCCACCACTGCCATAGATGCAGAAAATGCCATCACCAAAGTGGATGTAGCACTTGCAACCTTTTATGGAAAATTACAAAATCAGAGTTATTTCCAATAAAAATCTCCATAGACTTAATGGCAAAATTAAAAGAAGGTACCTGAGGAGGAATTCCAAGTCCAAGGAAAAGGGGTCCCAAGATGAATCCTCCACCAAGGCCTAGCAAACCAGCAATCATGCCAGCAAGTGTGCCACAAGCGCAGAATAGAACTAACTGCAACACACACCAATGTGTTTGTTGATCTCCTTTGGATGCTATGATTCTCTTCCCTTTGTATAAACGCACAGCCTCATATGAACTCATTCCTACAGCTATGGGGACCTGAAAATAAATAAATAAATAAATAAAATAATCACCATGATAATGATATTGATTGTTCATTGATCCTAGAACTAAAAATACATGAAACTCTTAGCTCTTAACAACTCAACACTCAACAATTAGGATATTTTGTCTTGATTAAGATGGAGATTGAAAAAAATATAGATGACAACTATATATGGTTTTCATAAATTAAATTCTCCTATAGTGGTTTATACCTGAAGTAGGTTCAATAGCCAATATAGCCGTGAGCAAGTTGTTGTGTGTTTCTGTTTCAAAACAGAGGCATGTGTTATTATCATATTATGTTGACCAATGCATAGAAAATTAAAAACTCAAATTGTGAGTAGAACAAATCAAGGGATACCAACTTTTCCGATCTCTAATGCAAGTATCATGATCCAGCCAGCGAAAAGAAGTCCAAGTTCCTTCCAACGAATATTCTCAATGATAGAAACCTGCATGTAAGTCTTAGATTTCATTACAAAGAATAGAAGTTAGACATGTATTATGGAAGCAACAACAGTTTGTGTTCTGTTCTACTTTTTTCCTTGATTGATTAGTATCGTCTTTGGTGGGGTCTCCTGTTTGAATATAATGTGCATCATCTTGAGGACTTCCAATATCTGATTAGATTGAAAATTAATTAGCATGACATGTTTGATAAACACTACTATCTCTAAACAGAAGGCTAGATTAGAAATAATATCAAACCACTTACCATCAATCGGTGAATTCTTCTTAGCTTCCTGGAATTATAACAGGTATGCATTAAAACAAAGCACCAAAATGCAAAACTTAGAGAAAGAAAATTAATATATACAGAGGAGTCATGTTTAAGCAACCTTCTTCATAATGGTTTCTTTCTTCCATGTATCAACACCCTTAAAGAATGATTTAACTGAAATGCCTGTTTCACATTCAGATCACATCAAAGGATAGGCAAAGGAAAGAAATTGAGCAAATAATGTCTCAAATTTTAAACTTCTAAGCAATTCTTACCAACGAAAAATATTATTAGCAAAACTGTTAGCATCCACTCAGGGAAGATGACATTGAAAGCAACTCCAATACTGATTCCAAGCATCAACATTGGTTGGAAAAGAAGTGCTAAGTCATAATCAATCACAGGCAAATCAAGTGTCGGGTGTCTTTGCCTCAAATTGTAGAACACGGTTGCTGTTGCTCCACCCGTAATCATGCCTTCACCAAACAAACAGAAGCATATAAATTTCATCCATATAAGGTTAAAAAGAATAATAATCAAAACAATTAAGCTTAAAAATTGTCAAATGTACAAAACAAAAAAGATTGTCCTTTTCAGTTGATTTTGATATTTAGCACATTCTCAGTTTGAGGTGGGAGCTCAAGAGTCTTGGATAGTATTTTAGGTATACTGTTATTCTGTAACGTTCTTGTCAAACTAAAATTAAAGTTTTACATTACTAACTGATGTCTAATTTTAGTGAATGAGTAATCAACATAAAATTTTAATTTTAATAAAAATTATTTATTTTAATTAAGGAATAACGTCAAAAACATTTAAAGTGTTATACTTATTATGTTATATAAAATATGAGTGTTTATGAGAAAATTCAGGTTTGTCACAAGTAGACTCTTTAATCAATCTATTTCTCTGCATCAGAACTTGATTGGGCATATATTAATTAATGATCATGGCAAGGTCATGTCAACCTAATATTTTATATAGAACATGTTAGCTTAAAAATTATATTAAGAAATGTCTTATTATTATTATTAGTTCTCTCTGTTTTTATCATATCAGCTAATTAAATCATATCAATAATTCATCTCTCTTTTTAAGTGTAGACAATTTTTCAGTGTTAAAATATATTTTTTCATATATTTACAATCATACTAAACTAGTTGCATTAGGACTGCAAAAGAATGAATAATTATAACAAATAAAATGAAAACTAACGAAACGAAGGATATTAATTAAAATATTGCAAATTATGTATGCATTCATACATCAGAAGATAGTGGTAAGGTCTAAAGCAAAACTAATTAATTAATAATATAAATCCAAACAATATGCGTCATTAAAATATTGACAGTGAGAGTGGTGACAAGGAAAGCAACCTAGTACCACTCCCAAGTGTTTGGTGTCAATATCCAACACACACCTCCGTGTACTGAATTATTGCAGATCTTGTAACTTAACCCATCCCAAACGTTATTCATTTGTAACAGAAGAAGAGAGGAAATAGGGGGAAAAAAATAAAAGAAGCAAAGTTCTTACATTTTGATATAGCTGTTGCTGACTTTTGATCGAATCCAACAATGAGGGTAAGCATGGGCACAAAGATGCCACCCCCACCAACACCTCCCACGGTCCCAAATGCTGATCCTAAGAATCCAACTACGGCGCCTATTATTATTCTCCACCCAAATTTCATACTCTGTAGAGAAAAAAAAAAAAGCATTACAAAGTTATTTCCAATTCAACGTGCTTAATACAAACACTAATCCACACGCAGGATCGATTTTGACATTTTATAAACCTGAGACGGAATAATAGATAAGTATATATCGTATGAAAAAAAAAATAGAGACGTACTTTCATTAAAAAATTATGAAATGATACGTTTTATATCTAAGGTCACTCCTAAAAAAACATATATAGCACGTGCATGGTCCTGAAATTTTTTATTACTGTTGTGGTTATTTGAAAACATAATTCTCTTACCGGCCAATGGTGCTTGTAAAATGCTTTAGCATGATGATCAACCCCTATAGTTCCATTGGATGGTGAAGTTGTTTTGTTGTCTGTATTTTGATGAGAAGAAGTAGCTGAGACTGAAACAAGGAGAAGAAAAGCAATGAGAGCCTTTCCAGCAACCCATTTCACATCCCACCTTCTTGGTACATGCATAGCCATTAGTCTCTTTAGATATATACAGAGCAGTTTTCTAAATTGAAATCTTAATCCTTTTAGAACTAAGATGTTCCTATGCTCTGCTTCAAAATGAGACCTTGACAAATATATAAAGAGATTTTCAAAAATGTTCACTTCAAATAGAAAACAGGAGGCTGTACGGTAACTGCTGATAATGCTATTTGATAACATGCATTGTCTTTATTCATTTTTTTTTAATTATTAACATGCATTGTCTTTATTCTTTGTGTTTATTGGTTTATCTCATCTTTTATCTCTTATACAATTACACGTGCTTTCTTTGGCTGTTTGTGGACAGTGTAATCCCACTCCACTACCTTGGCCTAATAAACTAATTAGTGCTTCAAATAAGCCACAAGCACTACGGTTTGTGGTGGGGATCCAAAACCGAATGTTTTAATGTTTAATATTTATCAAATTTATATAAATAATTGAAGATTAAATTTTTAAATATAGAGGAATTTTAAAAAAATTTATGTGTTGATCAATGTCCGTAGCCTCTTTTTGAATATTCTTGACAACTCATTTCATTTAATTAAATGCAGAAAACATATATGACGTTTATGGAAAACGTTTGTGAATTTATTTGAAAATTCGCATTGCAGAAAGATATCAGAATAATTGATTTGTGAATGCTAAAAACGTTTTACACAAACATAGTATATAAATTAGACGTTGATAAAAAAAAAAAGTATATAAATTAGACTTAAATGTTTTTAAATATACCCAAGAATAACATAACTGGTCATATGATTTTTGGAAATATGATTCCTGAGAATTTAATATCATTCCGTGAAACAAAAGCATATAAATTAGACTTACAAGTTAATGAAGCTTTAAAATAGTCATAGATTTTTTCTGAATAATCAATCAGGTAAACTAATTCCGGTTAAAAACAAGGATAAATTTCTTAATACAATCCCTGAAAACACAGAACCGCAATTAGAAACTACACATCTCCATCTTTAATTTCGAACCCTGTACGAGCAAATGTTTTCAAACTTCATCTGCACCTTCTTTTCAATCAGTTTTGCTATGCCTACTCCACCTGTAATTTGAAATAATAATAATAATAATAATAATAATAATAATAATAATAATAATAATAATAATAATAATAATAATAATAAAGTTAAGTCGTTGTAAATTTGTAATCTATTACTTGGAAGGTGAAAGCATATGCATGAACAAATTTTCTCTAAAGTAGTTTTTAAAGTAAGAAATATATACTCACTATTCGTTCAATTTTAAAATGCATTGCATTCACTATAACCAGTTATATTGTTTTTTTTTATGGCAATCCATTGTTAGATGATAGTGTAAACACTTTTTATCCTATCAGTATATTCCAATTGATTCAAGCTCAATTTGTTCATACCTTTTACTCTCACTACAACTTAAAGCACGACATCAAGTTGTTTTTATATTTTATATTTTAATAAAATAAGATGTGGCTAAACTCCAGCCACTAGTTAATACTCCTCTAAAAAAGGAAGAATCCAAAAGAATCTACTGCAAATGGCACTTGCCTAGTGATATTCCACTCACAAAAACTGTGAGTGCCAGGATGAAAATGATCAGAGACGTTCTCCCCAATATAGCAATAACCTTTCTCACCAAATGCTGCCCAACCAGTGCAGCAGCAGTGGCTACAGCTACAAAGTAAAGTGCTGCAAGATAATCAAACATTCAACGTTAATAAGTCCATATTAGTAAGTAATTTTCTACTTTGTTTCAAGTTAAAATAAAGGGTAGTATAACATTTTCAAACAGGTTCTTTTTTTTATACATATTAAAATTTAGGGGAAGGGCTGGATGATTTTTCAGTCTAAGCCAGAAAAAGTCTCCTAACTCAAAATATTTACAATAATATGTACATTTATCTTATTCTATCAGATTTAAACACAATCTTTTAAACATACTATTTAATATTGAATGGAATTTATTGAAAAAAATATAAAATTACATGAATCTTATTTCTAATTTAATATTCATAATGTTGTCATTTTTAATAAATTTTAAGAAAAAAAAACATTAAAACTTACAAAGATCAGTGCGTTCCTGATATGTGCCTAGCACATGATACTTTCCAAGCCTTTAAAAGCCAAAAATCATCGACAAATAGCTTAGAATTGCATATGATTATGATAAATGTTGATGAATCCATTCCTATCATGTGTTGTGTTATTTTGAACATCTTTGTAGCAGGAAAGCACACAATTCAAACCATTTTTGGAAGTTCTGAAGTTCCACGCCTCAAGCTTGAAGTCCCACGCCCCAAGCGTGGGTAGAAGCCTCTTTTTGCAAATCTGTCTGGAAGTTCAAGCCCCAGGCGTGGGATCCCACGCCCCAGGCGTGGGAAGCTGCTTCCAATTGCCAATTTCTCTGGACCGCCACGCCCCAGGCGTGGGATGCCACGCCCCAG
>PYAF01001393.1:127109-146220 GCA_007407185.1 Glycine tomentella | reverse complement strand
TGGAACCAAGTGTGGTGACTTGCTAACATTACCTAGACATAGGGATGGGTGCTTGCAGCTTAATTTATTTATGTGTTTGCTTAATGCTTAACTTGCTTAAGATCACTAAGAGATTAGGGTTGGATGGTGAGTTAAAGAACTAAGTGGAAGAGACATCAAAGCTTAGTCAATATAAGAAGAACACATTAGCTGAATAGGTGGTGTAAATGAATCTTGCAATTAATCCATGAAGAATGCTAGGAATGTTAAGTGTGAGTCCCTAGTTACCTTAGGTTGCGTTTGGTACACCCATTATCTATCTTGTGTATATACTTTATGTTTATATTTAGCTTTTAATTTACTTTGTCCAACAACATCTCTCTCAAGTACCTTTTTGTCATCCAATTTTGAGATACGATTTATATTTAATTGACCAAACAATCCTCGTTGGGAACGACAAATCCCTCTCTTTATCATTCTACTACTTGTACGACCGGTATACTTGCCGAATGCGCAACAGTTACATAATACTACACTTCGTCCTTGATATTAGTGTACTTATTTTTATTATTATTTGTTTTTTTTATAATAAGAACTAGAGGTAGTATATTGATAACCCTTCTTATAATTAGTTTGATAACCAGTTGCTTTTTTCTTTTTCTTTCTAGTGTTTAATATGCATGCAATATTATAATAAAATACTGTTTTCTAGTGTTTATTAGCCAATCAATCTTATTATTAGATAACAGTGTGTCACTTTACTTTGTCACTACTATATTATTTATTCTTTTCCTAACCAATTAGTTGATCACCATCTTCTAACTATGTATGTGATATATCAAATACTCCTCTCAAATACTTTAAATTTATGTTCGTTCATCCATACTTACCATAAGGAATAGGGAAACGCTTGAGAAGATAATATTCCACAACGGACATAGATGCAGAAAATGTCATCGCAAAAGTGGATGTAGCACTTGACACCTTCGTGGAAAATTCCTCAATCAGAGTAAGTTCCAAGTGGACCAACACTAAAATTGAAGGATAAAACCTACGTACGTACCTGAGGATGAATTCCTAGTCCAATGAAAAGTGGCCCCAAGATGAATCCTCCACCAAGGCCAAGCAAGCCACCAATTATGCCAGCAATTATGCCACACGTGCAATATAGAATCAATTGCTGTACACGCCAACGTGTTTGTTGATCTCCCTTTGATGCTATCTTTCTCTTCCCTTTGTATAGAAGCACAGCCTCGTATACAGTTGTTCCTACAGTGATAGGGACCTGAAACACAAGGGAACAAAAAGAGAATAACCATCATGAAAATAGATGATTATAGCCTATAAAAAATTGATATTACATATGTGGTTCTTTGGTTCTAAAACCTTATTTGAAGTTAAGACCAAATCAAACTCTTGATGCTCAATACTTGATTTCACTAGGCCATATTTTCTTGATTAAGTTGGAGAGTGAAATGTATAAGAAGAAAACTTTGGTTTCTAGCTATTGAATACCATATTAGTGTGTACCTGTAGTAGATTCAATGCCCAATATAATGCCGAGCAACTTGAGGTGTAATTCTGTTTCAAAACAAAGGCATATATTTATCATACAACAAAATGAAAAACTGATGCACTAAAAAACAAATATAAGGAAAAAAAATGTACCAACAATGAGAAAAAAAAAAAAACGAGTTAGACACTAACTTTTCCTATCTGTAGTGCAAGTATCAAGATCCACACAGATACAAGAATTCCAAGTTCCTTCCAATAAATGTTTTCAATAACAGAAACCTGCAGAACAGTTTTAGATTTCATCAGAAAGAATAGGAGTTGGAAATGGAAACACTAGCAGCGACTGTCTGCATTTTTTACTACTTTTTTCCTTGATTGGTTGGTATTTGTATGACTTTCATTGGCCGTCTCTTCTGTTTGAGGATGTGCAGCATTACCGGTTCTTTCAGTATCTGATTAGACTAAAAGTTAGCAGGACATGTTTGATAATGCTATCTCTGTTAACTAGTAGCTAGAAGAACAGATGCCGAAGGCATGAACAAAAATAATATCAAACCACTTACCATTTAACCGTACATTCTGCCTAGCTTCCTAGAATTATAACAGGGATGCATTAAATCAAAGAACCAAAATGCAAAGAAAGAAAATTGAGAAAATGTACAGTTTAGTCCTGAAAGTGACATCTTGTATTGCTCTGGTCCATAAAAAAGTGCATGTCTATATAAATTAGCCCTTTAAGTGATGTAATTGTTTATAAGCTGAACACATATAAGTAGAATAAACTTGCAAGAAATTGACACTTTGGTGACCATTTATATAGATGAAATCTTTCAACAACAGCCTGTGTTACTTTCAGGGACTAAAGTGTATTAATTCAATGAAGTTTAATATAAAGGATGAGCTATGTTTAATCAACCTTCTTAACAATGGTTTCTTTTTTCCATGTTTTGACACCCTTAAAGAATGCATTGACTGAAAGGCCTGTTTCACATCCAAACTACATCAAGTGATAGGCAAGCAAAGAAAATAATAATAGCACAGATTCAAATTTTAAGGAATTCATACCTATGAAAACTACTATTAACAAAGCTGTTAGCATCCAGTCAGGAAAAATCACATTGAAAGCAACTCCTATACTGATTCCAAGCATCAACATTGGTTGAAAAAGAAGTGCTAGATCATAGTCAATCACAGGCATGTCAAGAGTTGGGTGCCTCTGCTTGAAATTGTAGAAAACAGTTGCTCCCGCTCCACCCGTAATCATGCCTTCACCAAACAAACAAAAAAATTACAGATTCCATCCATACAAGGTTCCAAAGAAGTACATTGATGCACGGATAATTCAAAATTGACAACATGCTCATACTGTATCCAATACGACCATACGAGTAACCGTGGTCAAAACAAGCTTAGAACATAACACACCCGCAAAGCAAATATGTTTTTTAGCACAGGTTTACAGAGGTGATTTTATCCTTTTGGTTGATTTTGATATTTAACATATACACTGATGAAGTTGGGAGCACATTGATAATGTTTAACTATGAAGAATTTTATTTTGTGTTTTGTTAAACAGAATCATTCTTGAGATAGGTTTCTCTGGTTCGATCTTCAACATGCATGACCTATATAGTACTTTAATCGAGACATTTTTAGAGGATAAATTACTTCTTACTTCATTGTAAATTTGTAATTTTGTTGTACATTTTCAACGTACCCTCCTTTACATTTTTAGTGGCACTAAATTTTAGTATACTTTTTTCATTGCATGGTGGTGAAAGGTTTTGGCAAAAACCGGTGTTGATTTGTTTTCTTTAAATGCAAAAATGAATATTATTAATAATATGTAATCAGACTTAACATAAGGTATGTCAAAAACTGATCACAAAAATGGGTGAAGATGTCGTAGTTGTTGATTTTGACTGCTTGTAACAGACTAACGTACAGTTGCCTTTCAGTTATTTTCTAATTAACTTGACTGGAGTCGTTTATAAATTAGAGGGTTTTTTTTTTGGATAGGCGTAAGTAAAGGGGTATATGAGTTCCGGTCTCTAGATATATGATCCGTTTTGGACGAATTAAAAGTCCAAACCCTGGTTCATTTAAATACAAGCTTGTGATTCATTTAATAACTTACGAGTAAAACAAGTTTGGTTCGTGGATTAAGGGGCCAGCTCCAGGATTACTTTTTTAAAATATGATTTATTATTTATACTTTACTTCTTTTATTTAATTAAGATTATTTTATGTATGTGTAGGATTATTAATTAAGTATTTGAATAATTATGACTTAGTGTTTAGTATGTATTGACCTCTTTCTTAGTGTTTGAATATTTATAATTTCTTGATATAAATCATATTTTAAAAATGATCTATTTAATAAAAACATATTAGATCGGTTCAGTCCATTTAAATGTGAACCAAAATAGATTGGACTAAATAAAGTTTGTGAATTTTTGTGAAATTTTTATATATGTTAACTCAACTGAAACAATCCTCAAGTACCGGATTTGAAACAAAATAGGCTGGACTTCTTATTGAGATCAACCTTTAAGGCCAAACAGTTTATCACCCCTCAAACTTAGAGCTTGAAAAGGCATGGATACTTCTTTTTGAGATTTATTTTCCAGGAAGCGATTCAGTCTCAAGCATTGAACTTGAAAAGTGTGAGCACTTCTTATTTAGGTTGATTGGCCTTTTAAACAGGATGGTGTAGTAATTGGTTTCATTTTGATATTAATCTTTGTCATCACACCTAATAGGCAAACATGGAAAATGTCTTCATGTCTGTATAGACCATAAAAGAAAGTTACGGTTGAACGCTTGATGATCTTATAAACATGGCGAAACTAGTGGGTAAATTGATGATAGTTTTCTTGGAGATACTCAGGAAGCTGATCAGAGAAGCAAATAGTGTGCGCGTTCTAAACTATACTTATATAGGAATTAGGAAACATTAACGTGAATCCTCGATGAGAGAAAAGCTTGCGAATGAGTGGTCAAATTTGATCCACTTGAGTGGTGACCAAGGGTTTTAGAATTGAACAAAATTTATTCATGAAATGATTTGAGAAGAACTAGCCAAAGAACTGATGAAGAAGTAGGGTTTCTTTAGCAGAATATATTGACCTAGGGGTCCTCGTACGCCTGGTTTAAATTGTAAATCCTCATATAACCCTATCTTAGAGAGGAAGTCAAGAGTGAGTTTAACATACGTTACTTAATTATACGTGTACGTATATAAAGTCTCAAACTTGAGTAGATGGGATATTTTATTATTATATTTGGTAGAGATTTAGTAATAATTAAACTTATTAGTATATAGTTACATTTAGGAATGAAGAATTATAACTCTATCGACATGAGGTGTTATAACTTATTAGTATCTATTCCAAAAAAATTATGCATTCATACATGAGAAGACAGCCCCGATATCTAAAAGTGCATGTTAGGTTATTCTGGAATATAAAAAAATAGTAAAAATTACAAGGTTTAAATAATAAAAATAAAACAAAAATCATTTCCTCCCCTCAAATTATTAATTGTTTATCGGTACATGCACATCAAATTAAAACATGCAAATAATCTACTCTCTAATTAAAAGTTGGCATTGAGTATGGAGTAAGGAAGCAAGCTTGTACTAATTAACCGCGAATACGACATGCATCATTGCAACTCATAACCCAATGATATTTTTTTAACAAATATGAGAGGATTAATGGAGAAAAATAGTACTAGCTAGTTCTTACATTTTGATATTGCTGTTGCTGATCTTGCATCGAATCCAATAATAAGGGAAAGCATGGGCACAAAGATGCCACCCCCACCAACACCTCCCACAGTCCCAAATGCTGATCCTAGGAATCCAATTATGCTGCCCACTATTATTTTCCACCCAAATTTCATCTCCTACGTGCAACCAAAAACAGAAGCATTAATTACAAGGTAATTAATCCCAATTCAACGTCCTTAATTAATATACAAACACTAATCCACATGCTTGGCCCTAGAAATGCTTCTTACTATTGTGGTTACATGAAATTGACTCAAAGGTATATAATTAAATTTCTAAAGTGATCAAAATTGAACACTCACCGGCCAAGTGTGTTTGTAAAAACCCTCAGCATGATGACCATTAGTATCAACCCCTTTCGTCCCATTGGATGCTGATGAGACTGTTTTCTGGCCTGTGTTTTGATGAGAAGAAGCAACATAGACTGAAACAAGAAGAAGAAAAGCAACCAGAACCCTTTCAGCAACCCATTTCACACCCCACCTTTTGGATCCATGCACAGCCATCATTGTACTGCTCTTTAGATAGAGATAGAACAGTTTTCAAAACTCAATCAACAAAATCCCTTTAGTACTATGACTTTCCTAGATGTTGCTTCAATGAGACGAACACAACCAAAACCATGCATAGATATTTTCAAACTCCTCACTTCATCAGAGCAATGAGTTCATTCAAATTTTAGGAGCAAAAAGGAGAAATCTGGAGTTAGGGTATATTGATGTTAACAATAATGATATGTATGTTTTCTGTTCATTTCTCATACTATATCTCACGGAACCCTTATGCACTAATTATTGAAAGAAACTTCTTCAACACACTCGTTCCTTATCACTATCAAGTGATTTGACATTTTACAGAAAAAAGTAACATGAAAATAATACTACTATTTTTCTCTATCTCATAAAATTATGTTATATATATGTTAGCAGATAGATCTTTTAAATCTATTTTTTTTTAATTTATCACATTTTCTAATTATTATAGATCTTGGCTCACACTTTCCTGAATTAATTAAAAAGGAATCAGATTCAAATAAGGATGTGAGATATGACGAAACACTAAAGAATTAATGTAGTAAAAGAAATGTAACAAGGAATTCTTGCTCTTCGTATCTTGTTTTATACTTGATACATCTTGTACAAATTCTTTCTTTTTGCCGAAAAAAATGTAGATGTATATAGATATATTTTCTTTAATTACATTATTTGACTGTATTCAATGCATATATAATTAATTATTTTATATTTTTATTTACTTGTCTCAAATATATTTTCTTAAAATTACAGTCTGTATCACTTTAGTTGTAAAGAAAACCTTTCCCTACTTAATTTCTTTGATCATGAATTTGGAAAGTGTACTCCTACGTCTTATATGTATACTCTCCACCAGTGTACCTTCTCAACATTTTTACTTAACTTTCTTCATTAAGTTTCATACTATTACTATTGCTACTTTCGTTTTCATGCTTTTTGACTGACTTCCTCGTTAAGCTGCTGCATGGCCAGCCTGTAATAATGTGCACGAGTCAATTCTATATCACTTTCTTGCCACGTGAAAAAAGCATGTCATAACATGAATGGATCACTTACATATCTATTTCATTAATTTTAAATGTCGTATCTTGTGTTATTTATTTATTTAGCATCTCTATCTCATTCTATATCAAAAAGAAGAAACTCAAATGCTCGTTATATTCTCTTAATTTTATGAAGAAGAAAAAAATAGCAATTAATCCCTCTATATACATATATATAAGCAAAATGGTCTTCACGATAAAGTCCAGAATCAAAGTGATACATGTCGTCTCCAAAGCAGAAAAGAATCAAAATATAAAAGACCCCACAAACCAAGACCGAAGAGTCATACAAAATCGGAGCAAATCAAATTTCATATAATGCAAAATGATAAACTATACAGGTTGTTAATCCTCGTGCACAACCTTGCAGCCAAACTAGCTAGCATACAGTGTTTGTTCAAACAGATTCTTGCCTAACGTGACAGCATGTATTACCTATAAGTTTCATCAATCGCTGATAATATGCGTGCAATATGTCAAAAGCAACTAAGTCTTTGTCATCTTGAAAATATGAATAATATAACTAATGTGATATTTTGGTTAAAAAATATTGAATATGTGGGGTAATAGGTGAATTATTTTACGTTTCGTTAGGGACGTACGTATAATATACTCAAACAGTATGAGAAAAAACGACCCTGTTAGGTGGTGGAACAACAAATACGCACCCACACCTAATTGAGGGATTATCTATTAACGAAGGAAATCTTAGAGGAAGTGTATAAACATGACTAGTTTTTTTTTTTAACTGCGTATCATGACTAGTAAACCAATCTATAACTTAATTTCTTCCTATGAAGCCATGCATATGCACATGCTAAGTCTTATCTAATAACATGAGGATAGTATTGACATTACGAGTATACATACCTGTGTGTTCAGGAGCAACCATCGCGTACCCAACCTTAGTTATCCAGTTAATATTAAGTTATTCTTCTGAGTAACAAACAATTGTTGAAATATAAAATATTAATATAACATGGAAATAATTTTATTTAAATACCAGAATATAATTGAAAATGAGTTGAAAGTATTTTGTAAACAGAACATAATAAAAATATATAGAGTTTATAAGAAAATACTGAGATGATAAATTATAATGATAATATTTTTTATTTGAGTCCTATATATAATTAATCATAAAATTATTAAACTTTAGAGATTATAAGTATATTTAAATTGATTTTTTCACACTAAAAGAATTTAAACAATACTTTTTAAATATATTAATCGTAGAGTTTTATTCAAATTATTTATATCTTAAATAAAAATTTGTCATCATGATTAGTTTTAAACATCTCGTGTAACGTATAAATTAACGTAAATATTTTTTTTTTAAATGTACATTCAATTTTTTTCTGGTTAAAAGTCTAATGTAATTAAATCATTTTAAATTTGTAAAATTTAATTTTGTCGCGTCATTTCCTTTCTTTCCTTAGTGCTTAAGATGTCATTTGTCTCCTTGCCAAACTTTCTCTGTCATTCACGTCAATTTATTCAAATACCAGTGGTGAGTAAAATGTTTTCTACCTTTTAAAAAATGCATATGGACAAAAGTGTCACGCTATAACAAATGCATATGTGGACATTGAAAGAATAATACATGAATCAACAAAATGTGTAGGTCCAAAGTTCAATGGAGCAGCATAAAAACGATAGATGTACTTGGTTAATACCTAAACAAATTTTTTACTGTAAATGATGTCATTAACACCTCAAGATCGACAAGTTCTCTTCTTTAGAAAATCTTTAACGTCAAACCAAGTGATTGTCGAAAGCAGTTTTAATTCAAAGCCTTAATTAAAACATCCTTCCTGTGTGGCACTTGAATTGAACATCAGGTAAGTACTTCATGATATTTATTATGATGCAAACGTACAGCAAAGATAAATGATGCAAACATACAGCACAGATAAATGCTCGTGTAGGCAAAATTGTCCAGTAATATACAAATACAATTTCTTCAATTCTTTCCATCTTTATCATTTTATTGTTTGTCATGCCTTGTAGATGGATGTCTACCATTTTTCCAGTGTACAATATAGCTGCAATAAGGATTGAACCTAAATTCAATATATGGAGCTAACACTTGCTTAATGTAAAAATGAGAACTGTAATAAGTATATTGGTCACCATATATAGGTTATAATGTCCTATAACTTAAGACCTTTTATTATTTTTGGATGACCTAAAATTAGGTTTGCTCAAGTATTTTAGTAAAACATTAAAACAAAATTAAAATAATAATATTGAGACAAACACAAACATACATCAAGTTGCAAATAGCGAAAGCATATGTGAACCTTTTCTATTCATCTGTCACAGACATTGAGACTAGAAATTTTTTTCCCTCTTTGAACAAAACAGAACCCACAAGGAGTTGGAATACATATTACATCATTTTAATCTTCTCATAGATCAACCAATAATATATATATATATATATATATATATTATTTGCTCCTTATATTAAAATAAAGAAGAGAGGAAAGAGGAGAGAGGAATCCCCGAATCAGTTTTTTTTATATTTTTTTTTTATTTATACGTTAGTTTACTATAATATTCCTATATTAAAATTAGGGAAAGAAAAGAAATGAGTAAATTTTTTGTGTCCATTAGCAAAATATATATATATATATATATATATATATATGTGTGTGTGTGTTTCATGATCTTATCAACAAAGCTGAAGCAAATGAAGATAAACTTATTATGATCAAAATTTGTCAGTATTATATTGTTGATTGGTTTCATAATATCTTGGCTCTCAACGTGCATAAGAATGCCACGTTGCGAGACCAAAGAAGATGGAGCTTGATTTTTGAGGAGGAAAAATCACATAGCAGTGAGCATTGAGAAGCAGTGAAAAACGTTGTCATTTTATAATGAAATTAAGTAGATAAACTAAAGAAGCTAGATTATATTCATTTTTGATAAGTAGTAAAATAAAAAACTTAATTCTAAATTCAAATAGACAATTAGAATTAAAATTAATTTGAGTAATTTTTCACGAGTGTCATCCCATTTACAAAAAAAAAAAAAAAAGACTTGAGACACTCCTTATTTATCAATTGCATAAGAGGTCATAGACTCAGAGTTACTCAAGATCAGTTTTTCGATCTCACATTAAAACTTGGTCTATGCCAAGAGATAAGAGATTATTTTACTCAAAAAGGTATACATCTTATTTCTCTTAAATATACTATCATCACCTCAAGTTTCTATTAGCTTAAGTATTAGAATTTATGTTTAATTATTATTTGGATTGCAAAAATTTACCTTTTAGTTTATATTCTTATAAATTATCTATTTTAGTCTTTATACATATTATTTTTAATTTTTGATATATATATATAATTTTAAATTATTTTTAGTCCTTATGAGATTAGAGAGTAAAGACTAAAAAGAATAAAAGTGATATGTATATAGACTATAATATATTAAAAATGACAAATGTAGGAACTAAAAATAGATAATTTTAAAGTATAAAAACTAAAAGTAATTAGGCAAGGTTCAGAACTTTCTTCCCTAGGGCCTCGAACTCTCCAAGGAAGGAGCAATGTGCAAATCACATGACGAGCCACCAGCATGTACATTGGGCCTGCAAAGCAACAAAAACCCATCTAAATTTTTCTTGGATAAAAAAACCTATCTAATTCGAACTTTGAAGAGTGGCGTGAATTAAATAAAGAGTAAATTATATTCATATATCCTGTGTATTCTGCTTAAATTTTATATGATATCTCTCTTTTTTATCAAACAACTAAACTTTTAATTGTTTAGTTCATGTCACACTCAAACTATCTCCATCTTTAATACCGTTTAATAATTTAATAAAAATTAGGCACACGCTTGTCTTATAACTTTTAATGAAATTTTATGTTTAAAATATCTTTATCTTCTTTTTTTAATCTGAAAATATTTTAAGACTTTTGTTTCTTTTTGTTTTCTCTTTAATTGGATGTGAACCCAACTTTTTGTTAGAAGTGAATCCATTTTCTTGGTTCGCATTGTTAATACCTTTCCTTCTTTTTCAATTTTTTAGTTTAGTTTTTTTTTCTGATTGAATATGGTCATTTGCTTAAATTTAGTGTTTTGCTCTAACATTTGTGTTTTAACTATTCTCTTTGATTTTTTTATGGCAAGGTGTTTAATATAATGTCTCAATCAAGAGCTGCAAGGCACATTACAATGTTAAACTGAAAAGATTGAGTAATTCAGTTCAATTTATTTATCACTCGTCCAATTTTACCCGGAAAATTATACAAGGTTGTGATCTCAATCATTTTTTATGAGAAAGTTAATTGAAGGCACTGTAATAACTTATGATTATTTATGAGAAAGTTAAAGATACTTAGTAGCCTCCAATCGTTAAAATTAATAGTGGGTAGAAATAGAAAGAAAGCTAATAATTGCATTTGTATGCAATTAGAAAGATTATAGTATCGATAGAGAGAGAGGAGAAAGAAGAAATGTCAACAATGGCAATGCGTGTGTCTCCTTCACCTTCAACTGCACTCTCTCTCCTCAACTGCAAGCAACCATCTCCAGTTTCATGCATCCGTGTACCTTCTATATCTCGCTCCTCGCCGCCATCGCTCTCCTACACCTTCAATCCTCTTAGGTACTCTCCATTCTCATCGATCTCAATCTCTCTCGTTCCTTCTCTTTCTCTCACTTTGCTTTTCCGCTTTTAGAAGGTCCTTCATCGGTCACGACGGAATCAGAAGCGCAGGGTTTCGTGTGCATTGCTACGCTCCTGCTCCTCTCACTCCTCCCAATCTGCAATGGATCTCTACCATTTCCTCAGTGTCAGCTCACTTCACTTCTTTCTCTCTATTTCATCCTTTTACTTTTTCAATTCCGCTATTTATTCTTAAAATTGAATTTCATACACTACGCGCTTTTAATATTATATATTAATTCTTCGGTTATTTTATTCCACTGACTGACAAGTGAAAGAAACATATTATCGAATAATTATTTATTTCTGATCTTCGATTATTTCACTCACGCTCTTTATTTTTATTTTTTATTTTTTATTTTGCTGAATAATGCAAAATTTGAGATGTGGCTTATGATGGATTTCGGAACATTGTTTGTAGGGTTTTGATACTGGCGAGAGGCACCGCGGTTCCGAAATCGTATCTTGTTCCGTTGTTTGCTTTGCAAGCACCTGCCGGTGTCGTTTCCTGGATCAAGTATGTCATTCTTATGTTTTGCTTTCTTGTTCAGTTTGTATGCTGAAATTTAATTGCTTATTTAACAATTGTTTTATTTATTTGTTCAACAATATTTGTAGAGTGTTATTCTTCTTAATTATCCTTTTTTGCTAATTATTTTAAACCAATTGGATGTACAGAGGTAGATATGGTGTGTGGACGGCATTCTTGGCACTTCTGATTCGTCTATTCTTCTATATTCCTGGTATGTTCTCTTGTGCATCACGTGAAATTTAGGAAATATTGAAGGAGAAACAATTTATACAGTAGATCTAAAAGTGTAAAATACACCTTTTATAGCCCTCATTGAAGTTGGTGTAAATCAAAGCATTTTCTAGGAACCTCAGGCTGGGTTCTATATCTTCTCTTTGTATAAACTGCGAAACATGAGAAATAAAATCCTGATTCTGGAGTGTAATAATAAAAATAAGTTGTGTATTTTGTTTTTCATACTTGTTGGATAATGATTGAACATTGAAGGAAAGAAACATTTTCTTCTGGGTCTTTTTCATTTCTAGGTGAACTTGAGTTGCCATTTCTGGCATTGCTCTTGGTGATGGTAGCTCCCCACGAGGCTATGAAATTAAGGTAAGCAAGTCCATCTTTTTGGGTCTTTGGGCTGTCAGCCTCTTTATACGTTTTTCAAAAAGTAAAATAAAATGCTTCAACATCTTTCTTTGTCAGGTATACAAAAGAAGGTGCTGTGATTTCATTATTGATTTCGGTGTATCTGGCTTTCCAGCATTTCTCAAGAACTAGCTTACAACAATCATTTGACCAAGGTTCAATTGTTGCCACCTTAGCTGTTATTTGTATAACTGTTGTATCTTTGTTGCTTCTAATCTGAGTTGGCTTTGAAATGATGTACACTGATTGGAATAAGAATAATAGTTGTTGGAATGATGATATAAAAAATTTATGGGTTATGTTGGATACTCAGTCTTGTACTTTTTCACTTGTTAATTCAAATAATGAAGTTGGAATCAGTATTTGGTATTTGTCACAGAAATTTTTTTTAGAACATGACATTCTTTATACCATAGTTATTAAAACCAAATCAGACCAGCTAGTTCAACCAGTTTAACCATAAAACTGTTTCACTAAAGAAACTGTTTTTGAAATAAACATGTTGAATTTGGTAGGTTCTTATTTAAAAGCGCATCTGATGTAATTATGTTTTTGGTGCTTTTCTACCAAAATTGTTTAATAGAAATGACAACGAAAACCATCAAGCCATGTTTATGTTGTGTGACCACATCCCCTGTTTATATATCACTGTTGTGAATAAGGTAGATTTTTCCAAAGGAGCCTTCTAAGCGTCTTGGACTCAATAATAACATGTTTTAGACCAAACACAATGATTTTAAGTTCTTTAATGTATTTTACTCTGTTTATTAAATAAAATGGCATGCTAGCTGATATTAATTACAAGGATTTTCTATGGAAGAGAAGCTAAAATTGTAGAAAAACTGTCTACTACCTATAAATCCTTTTGGCTTAATCAACTAAGAGCCATACATAGATGAAAGGTATAAGTAATTTTAATTGCAAGATTTGTTGACTCGGACTCCTTGAAATTTTGCAAAAACTGCTGGAAGACTGATTGAATTCCAATGCATCACATAAAGAATGACTGGGCCTTGTTTATCGTCTAGATGTAATTTGCTAGTTGAAGGGAAGCCAACAGGCCACATGTCAACATCAGCAGGGAATTAAATGCAAATGTGGCTGTGTTGGGGCTTCCTGTTGGTTCTGAACCAAAGACAGTTGATCCACCACCAGGATTTAGCATGTCTGGTGGAGTTGGGGTCATCACTGGAGTTGGTGGACTTGGTGGGCTGACAAATGTTGGTGTTGGTGGTGGTTGATTGGTGCTGCATTGATAAGATAATATATTAGGATGTATAGGATTGCATCTTCATTAATATAGGGTGAAAAAGAGATATAGGGGCTGCAAATTCTCACCTTGTTGACTTGGATGATGCGTATTTGCAACTCCCACTACCTGCCATGGAGTTAGATGTCATTTTCTATTTTTAAGGTAGAGAAGCACACGTAACAGACATAGAGCAAAGTAGGAATTGTTTACAGACGCAGTCTAATCCCCTTAAAAAACAATGAAATAAATGAAGCCCACAATCCTTAGAGTCATAATGTGAGGAAAGTAAGTTAAGCAGACGGCTGTAATTTTGAGGACATTCATCCGTTGCTGAGAAAGGTGTTCAACAGACAGCAGCTGGACCTTCATCAGTTACTTGAAGAAAAATATTACTATAGCTTTTTGGTGCAGAAACATTACTATATTTGGTTTTTTGGAAGGGGATTTATTCCTGTTTATAAAATAAAATTAAAATTTTTATAAAATGACATCACTTGATGACTTGTCGCTTGCTCCACAGGTGAAATTATGAGTTCCTGGCCTCGTAAGTTATGGTAAGGAGATATTGTACTTCAAAAAATCTTGGATATAGGTAAGTAAAGATATATGGTTAAAATTTTAAAGCTAGAAACAAGGGAGGTGGGGTGATCCAACTAGAAATTATTGGGTTATATAGTCCCTCAACTGCCTCTCATGTTATAGAAAATTTGCATAAGAATCTGCATTTTATATGAAAGAAGAATAGTGACTTGAGCTATCCAAGCTGTACTCAAAATTCCCAACAGTTCTTGAGATATTGGATGCATGATGGTATGTATTGGATACATGCTCGGTGCCTGACACGACGTGTTACCTTTGCCATGTAGCTCGGATGCAAAAATTTGTTCATCCATTTTAAGACATGTAAAACATTTTAAATATCATGGTCACAACCAAGAAAATGATCACAAGAAGATAATCATGCTTTTAAGTTGGATGAAATTCTTACTTGGATCATTGCTTGTAAGAGATGCTGTTCCTCCAAATACACAGCTGGTAGGTGCTGGATTCTTCTGGTAGTAGTCATTGAATGCATAAGAAGCATGATCGCGGACAGTGTTCGGATTGTAACAGCTTGCTCCTGGTAGTATTGCTGAGCAGTCTGCACCTCCAAGCCCACAAGCATAGTCAAGAGCAACCTGTAGAGCAGTGTCTGAAGCTCCCTGGTTAGCAACACACCATTGACCACCTGATGATGTAGTAGTCGGGGTTGGGGTTGGGGTTGTGGGTGTTGTAGTTGGGGTTGTGGGTGTTGTGGTTGGGGTTGTTGGGTTTGGCCCTGATGTGTCAGGTGTTTGAGGAATGTTAGGGTTTCCCATATATGGATTTCCTGTGTCAGGTGTTTGAGGAATGTTAGGGTTTCCCATATATGGATTTCCTGTGCCAGGAGTTGTGGGATTGACGATAGGAACATCATCTAATTGAGTAGCCAATTCCGATGATGAGAAGATTTCCTGTTTTTTGCCATTTATTAATATATTGGTTGTTCCTAGACCTGGAAAAAGAAATGGAAATTTAACTCTTTAGTAGGACAAATGAGAATAACTTTCTAAAGCTACCATCAATTTATGCAGATTGCACCTAATCAAGTTCATTACAGTTCTTCCTAGAAGTGTGCATGCATGACTACGATATCTTAGAACTGGAAACTATCATCATTTGTAGACAGAATTTATCAATCCAAAATATGATCGAAGTTTATCATATTTTTGATTGATAAATTGTGTACAAATTTTTATGGCTCTTGATATAATGGCAAGAGTTACATATCTTCTCAATCCAAAGTTGGCGTTGTTATGGAAAAAATGGTACCTGGACCAAAGAAAAGACAAAAGGAGAATAACACGAGGTGCCAGCTTCTAACATTCATTGCTGCAGGTCGCGGCTTGTGCTTGGATTACAGGTGTTTCCTTAAGATTTATTAAACAAGGACAGCTCCTTGTCTGTTCCTGTGAAGAGGAATTCCATGACTAAAACTTTTTATATTTTTATATATAATGAAATCCTGAAGAATCATAGCTTTCTTGGATCAAAGAGAGAAGGAAGAATATAGGCAAACTTGAGAAATGAGCCATGGGATAGTTGAAATAAGCAAGCAAGAGAAGGTGCAAACTGAGGGAAACAAAGGGTGCATGGCAAAGGAAAAAGGTGAAAGGGTGATCTGATGCTTGAGAGATGCAATGCCAATATATGTAATTAATGTGACGGTGATGTCTCTGCAACGTCCTTTTGTCTTTTGTGCCACTCTTTTCTACTGTTTTATGGGACTGAACGAAAAAGTAAAGCCTGAGCAACGGGTTTGCCTTTTGGGTTTGTAATGAAGAATGTTGCTCCCTTCTATTGTTTTTATCTTCCACCTCTTAAACTAAGAGTCATTTTCTATTCCCTGAATGAATAAGGAGTTCCTCTGGAATGTTGTTGAAGTACGATTCCTTTCCCAAGAAACTCAAGTTATGCTACTGCTGCCTTGTCTAACAATAACTTGCTTAAGCAACCTTGTCTCAAATCTAAGTTGTCAATTGTAACAAAATAAAAGTGTTTATTCCAGAATTTAAGGTTATGTCATGTTTACTAGTTTTTAATTTTTTAATAACCCAAAAAATTGTTTTAACTATTCGATAAACAAATCATTTTAGTAATTTTAATGTTTTTTAAACTCTAATTGAACTTGGAGAAATATTTTTTAAAATATTAATTTTTTACTTTTTATTTTCAATATATTTATCAAATTCATTAATTATTTTTATAATTTTATAATTTTTTTTATCATTTTATACCTTTTAACAAGTTTAACAACTATGTGTATATAAAAAAGGTTATTTCAATGACAGACTTTTCAGTTAATTTTGTCAATATAGTTTAAGTAATTTAAAATATTTCTGTTATAAATAATGGGGAAAAGGAAAGGAACAGTTAGAAGAAAAAAAAATATATTCTTGAAAGAAAATAAGAAATTCAAAATGCAATCAGAAGCCGAAAAAATCTCAATATTACATCAAGGGCATATCAAAGTCCCAACATATATACATTATTAATAACTCACTTTTAAATTTTATTTCTTTATCGGTATTTTTTTTTTAATTCTTTGATCATGTGCTATTCACTTGATTAAGCAGCAGTCATTTTCGTTTCATAAGTTTGCAACCAGGGATGAATTTAGAGGGGGCTCGGGGCCATATATATATATATATATATATAAAGTTAATTAATATAAAATTAATTTTATATGTTGTTATTATAACAAAAATTAATGTTAATTGGTATAAAATTGAGTAAAATAAGTTGTATTTATTGTTTTATTGTATTGATTAAAGTGATAACTAGTATAAAATTGTATAAAACTAATTGTGTGTTTGTTGTTATTATAATAATAATAATTAAGTATCATTATTTCATATAAAAATTAGTTTCAAGTCTGTATAAAATTAGTAATTTTTAAAAAATTATTATTTATTAAATGTCAGACATTTAAGTAATTATAAAGAAAGAAAAAAATAGCATCCCTTTTATAAGGTGATATTCTCGAGAAGAGGGTTTTCATCAATGATTCATTGGTCACTTTAGGACTTTGTCCCATTGATATTTTGACTTGTGTAAGGTGATGCACTTGAGTATATTTTGTATGCTTGTAGTTTTTTTTTATTCCTTTTCTTCGTTTATAATGGTATAAGACCTTTGCAACATTTACAAATTTATGTGTAAATCATTAAATACAGGCTTAAATATCTTTTTTTATCCTTACAATTTAATAATTTTTTTATTCATTGTAAATTATATATTTTTCAAAAATTATATTTCTCTTTTTTTTTCACCCTTAATTATCTAGCTTATATTACATATAGAGTCTCTTCTTTCTAAACACTGTTTAATGATTTAATAAAAATAGTTAGACTCTCTTCCTTCTAAATACTGTTTAATGATTTAATCAAAATAGTAATTGCTGATCACATGACTTTCATCTTCTTTTTTCAAAATCACATTTTTTATTCAACAATTCCTCTTCACTTACCACCATCACTTCATTCTCTTCCTCCTCCTCCTCCCTCTCTCACACCAGTCACTCCCGTCAGAGCAACCATCACCATATCTGTTGTCGTCATTGTCATATCCACTTCCTTATCTCCCATTGTAGCTTTAATCACCATCACCATTGCATTCTGAAATGAAAAAAAATTACAAAGCATGAAAACAAAAGAAAGAAGCTTTTTAATAATGGATGAAAGGATGAAAAAGGGATGATTTTGTATGAGAGAAGGGAAGAAGGGATAAAAGTAATGCATCAAATAGAAAGGATAATTTGATTTGTTCACATATTTTAATTTATGATAAAGTATAAAATATAAAAAGAAATATCAAATATAATTTAATAAAAATATAAAAAGTGCGAATATAATCAAATATTTTCTTTTTCTCCCCAAGATAATGTTTTATATTTAGAGGAATTTCACTATTTTGCCTTAGTTTTATCAAGTCAAATGTTTATTTTTTTGTCAAAAACCATAGCTTACTCTCTCTCGGAACGACAGCCAAAGTGTCACGTTTGTAATTTTTTTTTTCTCTGATTGCCATGCTTTGAAATCAATTTTCCAAACTGCCACATGATCAAAGTTGCTGGCCCCATAAGCGACAAACATAAGCTAGTTGGCTTTCAAGGACTAGCGAATTACGTGTCTCAAAGGCGGATCTTCATTATACAATACTAAATTAAAAATAATTCAAACAGAAATAATAGTAAAAAAAATAAAACTACTACATATCCTCTAACCTAATATTTTAAATTTCAAGCTTAAATATTATTAAAAAATCAAAACTACATAAATAATCAATATTTTCAAAATTTAAATTACAAAAAACTAAATTACAAAATATTCAAACAGAAATAGTAACAAAAAATAAATAAAACTAACACTACGTATTTTTTAACCTAATGTTTTAAATCTCGAGCATAAATATTATTAAAAAACCAAAACTAAGTAAATAATCAATATTTTCAAAATTTAAATTACACAATACTAAATTAAAAATAATTCAAACAAAAATAGTAGCAAAAAAAATAAATAAAACTAACCGCACGTATTCTCTAACCTAATATTTTAAATCTCGAGCCT